>QGDG01000068.1:0-180363 GCA_003268315.1 Stemphylium lycopersici
AAGAAAAAGTGGCTGGCTTACTAGGGTGGCCGCCTTACTAGTGCTTTACGTTATATATAATTAAGAGTTTATTAAGGTCTAATAAGCTATTTATATTCTTAAGTTTATTTTAAGTAGCTAAATATATTTTATTTATTTTTTATATCTATTCTAATATATTATCTTATATATAGAGTATATAGTAATCTCTTAAACTAGCTATAAAATCTAACTATATTAATTCTTAAACATACTTTACTCTTATAATATATAAAAGAGAATAAAGTCTTATTATAAAAGTATTAACTATAATTAGAATTAAAGTAGTAGTATTTTATAAGTATAGCTTTTTATTACTTATATTTACTATTTATTTTCTAAGTTAATTTTTTATTCTTATTTAAAATTATCTATAATAAATAATAAAGTAAAGAGTTAAAAGCTATAAAGACTATATTTCTTAACCTATCTTTTAAGATACTTTTTTATATTAATCTTCTAAGTATATTATACTATATAGTAATTTTAGAATATATATACTAAAACTCTTTTAGTATTACTAAGCGCATAATATTTATAATTATATAAGTAGTTAAGAAAGTATAAAAAATAAAAAAAACATATTATAAAAGGCTTACTAAAGTCTTATATATAGCCTATACTTAACTACGTAGTATAAGAAAATAATAATTTAGAATATTAAAATAATAACTCTAAAAATAAAAGTAATATCATAGGTAATAAGTAAAGACCTCTTCTTAATAAAGAATATAATATTAGAACTAATAAGAGTATATATTAGAAAGTAATAATTCACGCAAAGCGCGCGGGTTACGTAATTAATATTCTACTAAGGCCTGCTATCTAAGATAGTAGTAAGGCTAAGAATAGTATACTATTACAACTATCCCTAAAGTATAGAATAAAAAAAATAGTAATAGATATAGTAATAAGAATATAAGAATAAAAAGGTTTTATTATTTCTTTTATTATAGTTAACTTATTTAGTTTGTAGTAATCTTATAGCTTTATCTCTTACCTAAATCACTAAGTAGTTTTTTTATTACTTATAGAATTAAATTATTATTACTCTAAATACCTACTATTTTATAGTATTACTAGATAACTCTATAGTACTACGCCTATATAATCCTATCCTGCCTTAGTACAGACTAGGTATAGAGAAGTATCGCCGAACCTCGTGTAATAATACTTAGCTATTTTTATAAAAATCTTTTAGTCTAATTTTATATACTATATAAAGTCCTATATTATTTTAGTTAATATATAACTATAGTTACTTAAACTTAGTAGTATATTAAAATACTAAATTAGTTTACTTCTAATAAGTAACTATATAATTACTTAGCTTTAGTTATCTACTTTTTTAAAAAATTCTTTTTTTTAAAGTTAGTCTAACTTATTAATAAAGTTTATTTTATTTTTATTTTTATTTTTTATAATAAAGTTCTTAATATAGTTATTTATAAAAAGCTATATTTAGTTAGCTACTTTTTCTTATATATATATACTAGCTATAGAACTTTTCTTTTTATAATTAGCTAAGCTATAAAACTTATAATATAATTTATTAGTTATAAAAAATATACAAAGCTTAGTATATCTTTTATTATATTTTTTAAGTATTACTATCTTAAGTAAAAATTTTAAGTATTTATTAGACGTTACTATAATTCATACTATAAGCTAAGTTAATAGCTTTATTAAAGAGATAGTTTATTTTACTTAAGTATTAAGCTAGTACTTAAAATCTCTAACTATCTTATTTTAGTATTTGTTTTTTAAAATCTAAGTTCTTAAGTATTTTATTATTAAGTAGAAAGCTAATTCTACTTAGACTTAGCGCTATAGCTAGTATAAGCTAGTACTTACTTTCTATTAACTACTAATATAGTAGTTCTTCTTTATTTTCTTAAAATATCTTTTTTAGCAAATAATTTTTATAAAATTTATAAGTAGTTAAAGTATTATATAAAGTTTATTAATACTTCTTTATATATAAGTTAATACTAAAATAAAATAAAATTATATAAGTAGAGTACTATATAGTTCTTTAGTAATACTATAAAATAGTAATTATTTTTAGTAATAATAATTTAGTTCTATAAATAATAAAATAACTATCTTATTATAATCTAAAAAATAGATAAAGCTATAAGAGTTAATTATAATAATAGAAATAATAAAACTTTTTTATCTTTAT
Organism: Stemphylium lycopersici; assembly: GCA_003268315.1. Taxonomy (NCBI): domain Eukaryota; kingdom Fungi; phylum Ascomycota; class Dothideomycetes; order Pleosporales; family Pleosporaceae; genus Stemphylium; species Stemphylium lycopersici. The sequence goes on from QGDG01000068.1 coordinate 2,204, forward strand.
ATTTTAACTACTTTATCTATTACTATTTTATCTATTTTCTAGTTATATCTATCAAAAAGATAGTTATAATAGTAGTCTATTTCTTTACTACTTACTGTTTTTATCTTAGTAGAATAGTTAGTTACGTAACCTACGCGCCTTATATAGATTATTACCTTCTAAAGTATACCTTTATTAGTTCTAATATTATATTCTTTATTAAGAAGAGGCCCTTAATTATTACCTATAACACGTACCTATATTAGAAGTGCTTTTAGTATAGTCTTAGTATAGTCTTAGTAGAGTCTTAGTAGAGTCTAAGTAGAGTATCTAGTAAATATTAAAAGCTAGCATATTATATACCTACGTTAATCTATTTATTACTATAGTTGCCCTTAGAGATAGTAATAAATTAAGATAGTTTATAAGTAAGATATTCTTCTTAATAAAGCTTTCTCCATAACTTAAATAAGATCTATTAGTTATATCTATATGTTAGACTATAATAGGTATAAAAGGAGGTAATAGATTACTATAATAATTTGCTATCATGAAATTTAATAGGATAAATTTATTATTCCATTAGTAGAGCATAAGTGCGCTACTTTATAGTTGCTAGTGCTATTACTTTTTATCTTAGGTAGACGGCTGAGTTTTAGCCTCGCCTAGGGGTAGGCCTTAACGCTTAGTCCTAATTAGCTAGGATTACAGAATCTGGGTGCTCGATCACACACCCGGATTCTGTCCCTCATCTGACACCATGCAGGCGTGCTATTGTGATCAAGTGCCATCTAGCGCGGTTGTAATGTCTTGACGAGAATCGGCTTAAGAGGACGGAGACGGCGAACTGTTATGATCGAGTATGTTCTGATCGTCATCAGGGCATTGCGCTATTTTGAACGGCCCAGTTTTTTAATCTGTATTTGGAACACAACATAGCAAAAAGAGCTGGCAGTCTAGGTTGTGGGCGTGGAAGAAGTCCGAGAACATGGGCTCTACGCTGACCAACCTGGGTGGCCACCTCTGCTATCGCTCCCGAACAAGCTTTTATGCATTCTCTGGCGACTCTTCAAGTTAAAACCATGTTTAAATAACAGTCGCAACGATTGCCACTTCAATTTTCTTGAGCGCTTCGGCGAGTTGAGAGTTCCGTCTTTGGATGCCACGTTAGTGTGTTCGATTACGTCCCACAACGCATTCTTATACGTCTTGGTACATTTCCAACCATAGTACCATACTGTGACTAATCACTCTTACCCCCCTTGAGGTTCACGTTACAGATGGCAATGGAAGAGCATGCATCAGCTAGATTGGTAACAACCTCTTCTTACTTACTCTACCTTCGCCAACAGGAAGATAGGCATAAGTGTCTACGTCGAGCGGAAGTAGCCGTACTTAAGCGAATATTATCTTTCTTGTCTTACAGAACCACTGCTTGCAGAAGACGTACTCGTAACGGCACTGGTAAAGCTGTTACGTGTGGCTGAAAGATCAGTGGAGCTCTGCCGGACTTTAAACCGATCGCTTCCCCATCTTCGCAGACAAAAATAACATATCTCTCAAGCTGCATTGTTCTATGCCAGCTTGTATGTGCTCGAAATTCGCTCGAAAAATCGCAGGAATATCGTAACCGTACAAGGCATAGCCATTGAAAATAGCTTCGATTCTATGGTCGGTCTCAATTCCCTCAACAGACATTCAGCTAGCCACATAATCATGCTTGGTGAGTGTGGATCATTAGGTACGCAGCATTAAGGAACTGACAGCCTACCATCGCGTGCCCATCAATGCGCATCGTGCACATGTATGATTTGTGAGACCTCACGTGAGTTTGTATTCTTGTGACCTTGAAGATAGTCCTTTGCTAAGCTATGGAATGCAGTAGTCCCCGATGTGATCCGAGGTGTCTCAAAGATGATGACTGTTTGTTCGCTTTTCGTATTAAGAGCTGTAATGATTACGAAACTCATGTGGATTCAAGGGCGTTGTTAAGGTGGGGCGCTTGGGGGCCGTTGCCGGCGCTATTATTCGGCCGCTCAACACCAAACATCTAGTCTCCGTGGTAATCATACCTTTAGTTTCTTTTCAAATTTCGTCTAACAACACATTGGTTCTCCTCTAATTGGGAGGTTCAGTACTTGGTTGACAAGATGCCAGCAGAGAAAAGAGATGTTCAAAGTAGACAAGATGACTTTACCATGAGTTCCGTTCGTGCGGGGCTCGTTCGGCTACCCTCAGTTAGCACATGATGGCTAAGCGGCGATCATTGCCCAGCTGGCACGACGGCGCTGTCTCCGCACACGTAGCCCGGTGCCGCAGATTAAGTACCCGAGCAGCTACATTATGTGTCACATTGGAAACCCTCGAATTTTATACTTCAAGCAAACAAACTCTTTCATTACTTCCAGTACTGCGATTCATATCTCACAACAATGACGTTACCTTCCGAAGTGATCAGCAATCTCAAAAGAACTGTCGACGCCGCCTGTGCCGACCCCAAAACATCCATCCCAGGCACCAGTGTCGTAGTGGTTGGGAAGGATGGCAAGGAATTATTTGCACATGCCACTGGCAAGCGGGGTGTTACCAGCTCTGAGGAGATGACGCTGGATACTGTCTTCTGGATCGCGTCTTGTACCAAGATGATTGCTGGTCTGGCATGCATGCAGCTAGTTGAGCAGGGGAAGTTGCATTTAGACGATGGCGAAGAAACCGAGAAGCTGCTACCTGAATTGCGAGACTTGAAAGTACTGCAGAAGGATGGAAGTTTGGTCGAGAAAAAGGGTAAGATCACGCTGAGGATGCTCCTAACACATACTGGTACGTTTCTAACCACACCAACTCACGCGAATTGATTGCTGATGAGCCCTTGGAATAGCTGGCTTCGGATATACATTCTTCAACGAAAGCCTTCGCGACTATTCACATCCCATCGGATTCGATGAGTTTTCAGGGCATATCAAAGACATATGCCAGCCCCTCACCTTCCAACCCGGGGAGGGATGGCAATACGGCGTCGGGATAGACTTTGCTGGCCTTGCACTCGAGCGCGTGACCAACTTATCGCTGAATGACTACTGCCACAAGAATATCTTCGAACCGCTAGGCTTGAAGAACATCTCCATGTTCCCGAACGACGGGATGAAGAAGCGGTTGGCCAACATGAACCAACGAACACATGATGGAAAATTGATTGGGCGAGACCATCTTCTCCGCAAGCCATTGTTCGTTGAAAGCAATGAGGTCAAGGATGTCTTGAACAGTGGAGGGGCCGGCGCTTTTTCGACGCCGTCAGACTATGCACGTAAGTTTTGAACTTCCCCCTGGTAACCCAGCTCTGTTGACATGACGTAGAAATTATTGCGACCCTTCTCAACGACGGCACCTCCCCAGTTACTAACGTCCAGATCATCAAGAAAGAGACGGTCAATCAAATGTTTACCAACCAAATTCCACGGTTCCCCGACTTTGGTCGACAAGGCATCGCGGCGGCAAAACCAGACCTAACGAACCCTATTCCTGACATCTACCCTGTAGAAGGTAATCCACCACAGGGCTGGGGTCTGACGTTCATGCTGTCAAACGGAGGTCCGACGGGACGATCTAAGGGGACTGGGTTCTGGGCGGGGCTGCCTAACTGCTGGTGGTGGTGCGACCGGGAGAAAGGAGTTGGCGGAATCGTATGCAGTCAGATCCTACCGTTCGGCGATCCCAAAGTCCTTGGGCTATGGTTCGACGTTGAGACGCAGATCTACAATGCATTGGGAGCCTGATCATGTGTCACGTTAGGGGTACTCATGCTTATCTTAGTCGGTCCTTTTTCTGACATCGGAGGTATCCGGTCATCAACGCTGTAGTTTACGTCGAGTTCTTTGCTCGTGTAAGCATGTCTCAACTCTTCCACTCGGCGCTTCCACAAACTTTGGGTCCACCAATTCGACCAAGACATGCTGAGATGGGCTCGGGCTTCTTACATAGCGCGTCCCCACATTTTGTCAGCCTCACGCTTATCGTACACAGGGATGGCGAAAATCGAAACATGCCTAGGTATGCTGTGAGTAGAAGTGCACTCTGCTAGACATATGTTCCGCTGTTTCAGGACAAGCATCAATCTAATTTGCCTCCTTGGGCGGTGAGCGAGCGCCTTGGTGCATAGCATGATGGGCCGATCCGACTATCGTTGTCCGCACGTTGACATGTACGAAGGTTTCGGAATCGTGTGGCCGCGAAGCTACGGGCCAATGATTGCTTGGGTGGATCCGAGCTCAGAGAAGTAGCGCCTAGATCACCCCGAAGAATTGGTAGAAGCTTCCTTGCAAATCATTCGGGCAAATGTTACGTCCGAGCAACGCGCGCTCCGGGCGATGGAGTCGATGGAGTCGTGAGATGCCTGCATCGCACCCACCTAATAGGCATAGGACACATCCGGGGAACGGTGGAAGGTCCAGAAATATTGGATCGCCCTTAATCGTCATTGATGGGCAGAACTGAAGCGTGCGCCGAGCATCCTTTGCCCTGCCACGCGTTAGCTTTCCCCGCATTTCCATGTTGGGAGGTGGACCCCAGCCGGCTGCGCGGGGTGTGCATATCAGCAACGCACTTGTCTCCTTGCATCGACCAAAACTCTCGTGCTTTTCCCTTTTTTTGCCAGACAATCCGGGCAGTAGCCATGAACTTCGTTGACGTGCAGCCAAAGTCGTTCCTCGACTATGCGTGGACATCGCCCTCTTCATCGGCGATGGCCGCTACCAAACCCTCTAAAACGAGCCGGAAGCAAAACAGGTGTTGTGACCAATGTCGAAAAGGGAAGAGGGCCTGCGACGCAGCAATATTAGAGGACACCTTGTTAGAGACGAGCCGGTCTGGTGTCAACCCCACGGTGTTCCACTATAGTGGTGAGCTGCGTCCTACTGGAGGGTAGGTGCACTGTCAGCTGACTTTCTAGATGTCTACGGGCCGCTGGCCTCCTGTGGCAACTGTGAAAAGACAAAGAAGACCTGCACATTCGAATGGCTGCGCTCTCAACGAGTCTTGCAGGCTTCACAACCACAAGTGGCTACTGCGCCGCCACCAAAACGTCGCCGAACGAGCGAGACGCGGAAACGGAAAGGATCCTGCCAGTCTGCGACGACCGCAAAGCCGACAGAAGACGAGACCACAAATAACGACGGTTTCCTATCAAGCACCACACCACCCGAGCTAGGCGTCACATTCGGTGATTTCCCGTGTGGAGGATCCATGTTTGCTATCGACCCTGCGATGACTTTCATGGACGAGCCGGTACCAAAATTCGAGAGAGAAGAAACGAAAGACTTACCGGAGCAAGTCGGCTTGCTTTCTGAAGAGAATTGTACTCTTCTCGATTGCGATTCTGGGAAGGGCTCGTCGCTAAGAACGTTGTCGGACATAAGCGACGATAAGCTTGACGACAGCCCGAGAGCAAGTTACGAAGTCAGCAACATACCATATCCGGAGTCAACTAGCACAGAGGGTACAGTGGCGTGTGTCAATCGAAAACGGCGCCGCCGCAGCTCTTCAGCATCTGTCTCATACGGTGCGCCTCCTTACCCAGCGATATCATATGCCAGCAACCTCCTTTCATCTAGCAACAATGCATACCTGACTGAAAGCTTGCTGAGGGTCTATCACGATAGCTTCGAAAACGCGCTCGCTTGCTGGGTGACTGAAAGAACCTGTCCGTACAGTGCAAAGTCTGACGGCCTCTTGGCCACCAACGCTCGGCCTGATTGGAATCGCATCTACCACCGTGTAATCCGCCTTGACAGACTGGCATCGGCCATCAGAGGGCGGAGGCTTACACAGACCGAGGATCAAAAGGCATCGAGAGCATTGGATCTCGCCGTCTTCTCTTTTGCATCACAGTGGGCACAGTCCGGCCAGAGGAGTCGCACCAAGTATCCGTTCCACAGCACATCCACCGATGGTAATAGCGGAGTCTTTGATGGCCAAGAAGATTGCCCAGCCGTTGGCGTCGACTTCGACCGTACCCTACAAATAACAGCATGGCATGAAGCCCGCAATGCACTTCAGAAGGCTGGGGAAGTGGAGTCTTTCCGGGTCGTGCTTGCACAGATCATTTTCGCATTGACGCAAAAACCTGTCGAGACACCCGACAGATCGCTGGATCGAGTGGCAGGCTCGGTGACATCTGAAGCAGTGGAATCGGAGGACGGATTCGAAAACGCCCAAGGTGCATCAGCTCTATCAATGGACCAAGACATGGATGAGTGCGCGGATCTCATGTCAAAATTGAATCTCGCCATCGAGGCTGACGGTCCGCCTGTACATCTCGAATCAGGTCTCCGCCTCATACATTCGTTGAGATCGCGCATGGCCGTGTGCAGAGATGCGCGACGTGGCAGGCCTGAGCCGATGCAGGGTGGGCGACAACGACGCTCGCCAACCATGCGTCTCGAGGATGCAGATCGTGCAACAGTCGACTTGCTGTTCTGGTTGGGTGTCATGTTCGACACTTTGTCAGCAGCTATGCACAGGCGACCACTTGTAGTTTCGGACGAAGACAGTGACATAGTACTTAACGAAAGCATACAAATGGATACCTCGGCTTACCAGGAGACGACACCGGCATCGACGACCGAGAGTGACGGTCTCTGGGATGAGTACTTGTTCGCTCGTCAACAGCAAAACTTGGAGCATGCCCCCACCCGATGGCCATGTTCGTTTGACGAAGCAGCAACCTCTCTCTGTGATGCTGCTCCGGTAAAGGTATTACTGTTCAGAAGAGTTTGTCGAATTCAGACGCTTCTGACGAGGAACGCCCGAGGTACCAAGGTTGAAGAGGCTGTGAGTGCAGCGCTGGATGTGTGCAACCACTGGAATTCACTATATGCTCCATTTGTTAGAGATTGCATACAGCACCATGACCGTCTCCCGGCGCGTGTTCAGTCGTGGTATGTTTGCGTCACTGGCCATTGGCACCTAGCAACACTACTTCTCGCGGACCTCATGGAAGTCGTTGACGAATCTGAATTGGGTAACGAAGATGCAACAGAGCAACGGAACTCAAGCGGCTTCATCGCTAAGTTTCGGGAAAATAACTGCCGCGTCCTGTCCGACCTGGCAAGCTGCGCGTGTCCACGAGACGATGCGTCCTTCCAACAGTCTCGCGAGTTCCATTTTGCAGTCAACGAGGGAGCACTGTTGACGGAACCCTGGACAGCAGTGTTGATTCGTGCGTTCGCCAAGGCTGGCGTGCTGCTGCTAGAATCGGAAACCCTCCTACCATCTGGCTTGGATCAGGAGGATGCGTTCCGGAGAGCTGATGATTGTATTAAGGCGTTATGGTTCTTGGGAAGGAAGTCGGATATGGCTCTATCGGCGGCAAAAATATTGGGAGATGCATTGAAGCAGCGGCGTAAAAGCGCCCAGGATCGGGTCAGCGATATGAGTGTTTTCCTAGAGAGTCAGCTGTGGCACGACCTGGATGGTCTGAACGGAACGTTCGATGTGGACTGCGAGTTGTAGTCATGTAAATCTACTATTTCTTGTTCCATAGATTATGTGACGGCAGTAGTTGAATATTCGTGAGCAGCGTGGGCAGAATACGAGACATGTGTTCATTTCTTTGTGAGTACTGAGATGGCGAGGGGTTCATGCACGCACGATCCAGGTCACGTGTTTTCGCGTTGGTAGCGTCGTCCCCTTGTGTCAGCATGTGTTGTTACATGACAAGCGCCCACAACGTTTTGTCTAGCCTCGACTGCCCCTCCTGCTCTTCTTGCTGAGCAAGTGTCATGCACAGTATCTTGCCGTATCCCACCGTCTTCTTCGCCATCTGACGTGAACAATCTGCGCTGCTCGCCACAAACACGGTAGCACACGTGCAGCATTCGGCGCTTGGGGCTCTGCTTCTCCCCACATTCGCATCATGGGCCTCCCAGCGTACATGTCCCGTCCCCATCCGAGTCGCGCCCCAAGCTGATCAAAAGGAAGCTTGTGGAATACAATCAAGCATTGTGAAGAGAGTGTTCCCATTGCGCAGCTAGCTGAAGAGCATCATCAGTGTCATGGCAGACCACTTCGAATCGCCGTTGACGAGGCGGATTGGCGGTTTAACAACCTCACAGTACAGCAAGTGCATGCAATCCGCGATGGTGAGTGGCGGTCCTCCAGTGACTACTTGTTGTCATTGACAGGCGTAGCCTCCAATCAACAGGCATTTCAAGGCATAGAGAAGGCCATGTTCTATCGCATCTGCCGCTTGCTCACGCTAAAAATCCAGCTGATTTTTGTCTTCGATGGCCCCGGCCGCCCCTGGAAACGCGGTCAAAGGGGACAAGGCCCTATAAAATACGAAGAGAGGCGGCTGCTGCAAGAGATGCTTAAATATTTGGGCATACCATACCATGAAGCCCCGGGAGAGGCAGAGGCAGAGTGCGCCCGTATGCAGATTCTGGGCATGGTCGATGCTGTCTGGTCACAGGACTCGGATTGTCTCATGTTCGGCTGCACTCTATGGTTGCATGACCATCGCATAGCGAAAGAAAAGGGCAATACAGACCGATCCAAGGAGAATACAAAAAAGAATGGCAAGTATGCTCAAGTGGTACGGGCACGAGATTTGCATGAAAGACACGGCCTCGATCGGGAGGGGCTTGTCCTTTTCGCTATGCTTGTTGGGGGTGACTATGATGTCCAAGGCCTTCCACAGTGCGGACCCTCTGTAGCCATGCAGGCTGTGAAGCAAGGGCTTGGCAAAAGTCTTTGTGCGTGCCTCAGTCAACAAGACTGTCACGTCTGGAGCGCAGAACTGGCCATATTCCTACAAACTACCTCACGAGGGCGCACCATTTCTGTGCCCTCGACATTTCCCGACTACAAAACCTTGCAGAAGTACTACCATCCGAAGATCACCGCCGACCAAGACCTGCTCAGCAGATCAAGGCTGAACCTTGACTATGAACGCCCCATTCAAGAGCTGGAACTTCTCCGGCTCACGAGCGAGCGTTTCAACATCTGGGGAAGACTCTACATGAATTGGGTAGGACCAATCTTACTAACGCGTGACCTTGTCGCAAGAGAATCTTCTCGGTCCAAAGAGGTCATGCATGGGATCAGACTCGCTAAACAACGGACCAAAACTACTCAAGATCAGCCGTTGATGAAGACCTTCGAGCGGAAACTGACGTTCTCGCCTTTCATGCTCACTAGTCTGTGTCGAGCCGACTTCGAAGGGCCACGACTGGGGCACTGGAATGGGGATACAAAGGTCTTGTTCGATAAGGACCATCGGGTCGAGTGTGAAATTCCGGAGTACTGGCTACGTAACGCTCTTCCTGGTGATGTGCTCGATCCATCTCAGCCGATGCCAAAGCCGCCTTCGAAACGCAAGCGAACAGAGCGTGATACTGGAGAAACGACGCCGGAATCTAGTAGGAAGCGGAAATGCCGTCCGCCGGAGGACACACCCTCGGCTTTGAGTAGGTCGCCTCAACCTCATCAGAGGAGCCCAAGGCGATCTTCGCCTTGGAAAAGTACTCGTGCGAACCCAGTCGACCCCGAAATAGGCTCAAAGTCCACGAGTACACTGGAAATTTTGGATTTGACTGGGCTCTCCGAGTCAGATGATGAGCACATGGTGAGGACACTTTCAGGCTCCCGTTCAAAGGGGCAGTCCGCGGTTGTCTCTGCCAAGTCTCCTACGATGGGCTTTGACTATTGTAGGCCGTCTGATTTGCCCAGTCTGACTGCTCCTCGGAGCAGGTGGGAGGGCACTGCCGCCTTCGATATATCGGGTCAAGAAGATGAAGAACTTCAACTTGCTTTGCGTCTTAGCATGCAGGACCACCAGAACTCTCAAACTCCAGCGCCACGCAGGGGCAAGTATGACGACATCTTTGCAATGAGGGAAGCAGGCCGTGATGTACCCGGCTGGTCGATTTCTGCTTGGTCGGGTGACCAGATGGTACATCGGACTCCTGGAGCCGCAACTTTTGAGGCACCAAGTCACCATGTCAGGAGCGCTCGGCAAAACAGAAGCAATTCCTCTAGAAGAGGCGTTCATGCAAATGCCATTGGCGCGGACCCGTTGGAGGACCACCCTGGTTTGCTTTCGCCCAAACTCTTTAACAGGACTAGCAATACTTTACCATCACCTGCCCAAGTCAACAACTTTGTCACTGGTCCAAAAGCACCGACCCGAACCTCTCCCAACGTCCCCCCTGCCGATATTCGTGCTGCCAGACTTGAACATTTCAAGTACTGTTCTTCCGCCAGCACTGTGCCAGACACAAAGAATGCAAGATCTCATTCGGCTGCTGTCCCATTAGGCACGCACAGATTGCCCGCAATAAAGATTCCAGAAGATGTTGAGTGTATCGATCTGACGGACGATTGATTACATACAGCGAGCATGCAAGTAGATGAGCTCGGATTCGAAAAATTTCACGAGAAATGTATGCTATGTGAATGTATACGGCAGAGAGTACGCAAACAATGGATCAGGCACTGCGAGTTGACTCGACTTTCTTGGCCAACTACCCGGTGCCAATAGGAAGCCATATACGGAAGACATGATTGAACCTGTCGGAGTGCCGTGCGACCATGTCTTCTGCATTTCCTGTCCAAGTATGTGAAAGCACTGAAGAAGGTGTGCTGGTGTCTGGAATGGGTTGATTACGGAGGTATTTTACAGTGACGCGGGCGGCGGATCGCCATGTACAGATCGCAGGCCAATTGTCTGATTCTGAAGGGCAAGCAGATGATGGAATGCATCGAATCTCTGCAACATCATAGTGGTGAAACATGTCAAATCCCGTCCGCTTGTATAGATGGCGCTGGTAATCGATGTTTCAAAATCATGCGTTTTGAAACAGGCGCCAGCTCTTGCGAGTAGTTACGAATTCGAGTATGTGCCAGTGCACGTTGTTCGAGGCTCCAGATTTCCTCGTGCCGGAGGTGCGCTCGCGACTCCTTTGTCGCGCCTTGTGGTAGGCGGCGATTCCCTTTGGCTCTCCCTCGTATGGTCTATGTCAGATGGCTCTCGTCCTTGTGCCGTAGTCTCAGCGCGGCAGCCCGTTGCCAGCACTCCCGCCCGTAGAGCTCATTTCGCTTCCAGCATTAGCCATTCTCACACCTGCCCTAGGCCCCGGCTGCCTCGCCAGCGCAAGCCTCACAGGCTCTTCCCTCCTTTGCGCATCCCCACTACCACGCCCACTGCCTCCCGCACCCGCACCCGCACCCGCACCTGCACCCGCGCCCGCGCCCGCGACTGCAGGGCCTCTTCTCAGCAGTTCGTCCAGCCCTAGGTCCCGCCACGTCGGCTCCTTCTTGCCTTGTGTCGCTCTCTGTATTCCAAATGCGGCGTGCTGGTCTGGCACTACATCGTCCTCGTCCTCCGGGTTGACGGGTTGCAGGTGCGGGGGTATGTACATGTCTTCGGGCGATAGTTGCGACGAAGTGAGGTTTGTGAACTGTTCGAGGAGATCGGCGTGGTGCGACGAGTGCATGTGCAGGTACGTTGCTGTAGAGTCGCGCGTCTGGAGAGTCGTTAGTTTGGGCCGAGAAATGTTCAAGTCTAACATCTACCATGGCGAAGTCTCTTGACCCAAAAAGGACCCTGGCCTGGTAATGGCGCGGCTTGTTGTTCTTCTGGTGTTGATCGAGGGTATTGACGCAAACATGCGGAACCTCGCCGCGCCCGCCGCGCCGGAGGCCTGGATGGCAGCGCTAGCCCGATACGGACACTTACCTTGATTACCCATCTTGACTGTCAACTTGTTGTCACCCTGCAACACTTCACTACCTCCCTTCCCCGTCGTGTGCGCATACCGCCAGTCTGCGAATCTTTGGGCGCTTCACGGAACAAATACGACATTACCGCCTCCGTCGGTGGCTACTAAGATATGCACATGGCTGATGGTCCATCTCCGGGAGTAACACGCCCACTGTGCCACAAGATTTGGTGCTCAAAATCATGAAGCCAAGAACCAAGGCAGAAGAAAGCGACTGCTAATCCAACCATGCCCAACAGCCTGGCGCGACTCTCGTTCTTACTACCGAGGCTCTCATTTCTCGTCTCCACAACCCTCACGCTACCGCTATCCACGTCATCAGATTCCAGCAGGAAAACAGAGGCTGCCTAGTCGGAATCCTTACCCCTCTGTTAGGAAGGACGCCAGGACTTAGTGAACCGACTATTCGCGCTTGCAACCTTATATTCCTGGTGCTCCCCACCACAGCCGCCCCACTTCGGCCCTTTCGGACAAACCTTGATATATAATTGGGGAGATGCAGGAAATACAACGTCTTAGAACTTTACAACAGCCATTACCTGGATCACAAAACCAGCCACCAGCAATCTAGTCGCCATGCCCGAAGGACGTTGCAACTGCGGAAGCGTCAAGGTTTCCATGCCCAGTATGCCTGAGCAATCCGCCATCTGCTACTGGTATGCAACAGTAACTTCTAGACGTAGTTACATGCTGACTCGCTAAAGTTCCAATTGTCGCCGTGCTGGCGGTTCGATGGGGTCTGTCATATACCCAGTCAACCAGTCCGAAGTCACCATCAATGACGCAAAGGGTCACCTCAAAAGTTACGAAGACAGCGACACCAAGAGCGGAAACACAATTACTCGTAAATTCTGTGGCAACTGCGGGAGGTGCGTAATTTGAGTCGTCTTGGAGAAATATGGCTAACATTACGTCAGCCCAGTAGCTAGCTTGGTTGGCGACGACAAGCCAATGTTCCTCAAGGGCGGCTTGTTCGAGCAGATTCCTATCCCAGTACTCAAGTCTTTCGGAGAAGAAGAGCCAAGCTGGATGAAGATTGAGAAGTCTGGCTAGTAGAAGATGTAGGAGGTGGTTAGAGCGTTCCAGTTCAACCGTCTACATCAAACTTGATCGATACGCAGCATTACTTAAACTTATGTGCCCTTGAGGGGATCGTGCCAAACCCTGCAGGCTGTTGTTCGTGATGTATTTCAGTGTAAACCCTATCCAGGGTATACTCCAATACAGGGCCTTGACGAGCCTACGGGCGATGAAGTAGATGTTGTTCGATGCATGTTGATAATCAGGTACGCAGGTGCCGGAGGTACATCCATGTTATCCTCCCGGAGCAAGCAGCAAGTCTAACGGAGGCGACAGTGCTAACCACTACTTAGATCTTGGCTCTTTCCTCCCTCTAACATGTTAAAGCCGATGTTCATGGGTTCCTGGACGCAGTTGTGCAGTGGATCGCTCTACGCTCAAGCTTCCCTTGCACACAATCTAGAATCCATCGTTTGAAACGAGCCATGCGCAAACGTCGCACGACCGATATCATTCAGGAACCAGGGCGAATTCCACGATACGTGTCGCGAAGGGGCGCGAAACGGCAATGCAGCTGCGCGCCCGCTCAACCGATCTTAGTCCCGGACCCTAGCCGCAGCACCCCACATTCCCCCATTCTCCCGGCAGCCAATTCATCCACAACCCCAACCGCCAACCTTTGTCTCTGTCTGCACAACGACTTAGGCATGCACGTAATTACTCGAGAGCAAAGCAATCTAGATTGTGCTTGACGCACAAGCTCGCCAAGGCAGCCCAGACATGTTTCAAGCAGGGGGGAAATGAGGGAGATCATTAACATGGTGAAACGTGGCTTCTACATTCTTTCCAAGGAAGTGCGTTCTGCAAACTTTTGGTGCACTCGCTATTCTCGAAATCACCCTTCCTTTTGCTTAAAACCTAGCCGGCTGTGTGCATTTTGACGTGGAGAAAGAGCTAGGGAACGATGCCACCACCACACACGTCAGCGCAGCGACGGCGGCGCCCGTATCCTCGTGTCCATTACGCGATTTCCGCACTGTTGTTTACAGTAGCAAGGACAACGAGAGCAGAATTGTTCTACAGCGCACGCAGTCCCGCTATCCAGGATGGCCTCATCAATCAACCTGCTACAACATGCCCAGTCTCCCAGGACGGCGAGACAACGGACACGTTTCCCTGGACTCACAACCCGACATGTGTGAACGTGGACATGGCAAACGAAGAAGAGGACACCGAGACAGTTACCCAGCAAACATTTTGCGCGTACACAAATGTAAACTACAACCATGGCCGCGGAGTTAGTTTTGTAGCCAGCCCAGAGGTCGCGGCTAGTGTCACAATGGAGACGTTTGGTATGGGTATTGGCGGGATGGCAGGCCAGATTGGAGAAGAGATGGGAATGTGGGAAGTGAAGCAAGCGGGGGTGAGAGGAAAAGGCTTGTTCGCGAAGAAAGACGTGGCGGCTATTTTCGCGGGCGAAAGTCTGATTGTGCAAACGCCTGTGCTGTTTGTTGCAAAGACGCTGCTGGAGACACCACGCACGACGACGACACAGCTTGTGCTAAAAAAGGCGGTGGAGCAGTTACCTGGAAAGACGAGGCAGGCGGTGAAGAAGCTTGATGTCAATGTTGATGGGTCGATTGAGGATATTGTCGTGACGAATGGCGTTGATGTGAAGTGGCCCTGGGTAGACGACGTGCCGGTACTGCTGGCTGTCGTACCAGAAGTTGCAGTAAGTCTTACCAAGCTCTTTGATAATTTTGGGATGGGAGCTAACATGCATACAGCGCATCAATCACGCATGCCGTCCAAACACGATATGGCGGTTCAACGACTACACACTCGCTTTCGAGATAGCCGCGCTCAAAGACATCAAGCCGAGCGAGGAGATAACACGAAGCTGTACGCTGTCTATTCTTCAACTCCACATGTACTCGACTGACTCTGAACCAGATGGCTTTGAAAAACGAGCTCACCACCGTCGCGTCCGGTCGCTAGAAGACAACTTTGGCTTCACATGCGAGTGCCCTCTATGCACCGCGCCCGAAGACGAGATCATGGCATCTACCGACCGCCTCAGCGAGATCAAAGCCCTGCGATCCGTGTTACCCACCGATCCCAGCGAGAGCCCCAAGCTCCTCGGCCTCCTCCCCAATCTGATTGAGGCGCTGGAAAAAGAAGGGCTCATCACCGAGCTACCCATGTACGAAGAGATTCTCGCCTACACATGGAGTAGTTTTGGGATTGAAGATCGCGCAAAGTACTGGGCGGGCAGGGCGCAGAGGCATTGGGCGGTTGTGGCGGGCAAGGAGAGTTGGGAGCAGAGGAGGTGTGGCGAGTTGGAGAGGGATGTCAAGGCGCATAGTACGTGGATGACTTGGGAGGGTGATCCGTGGGATGGGAAGGAGGGGGATAAGCCTGAGCCTGAGCCTGAGCCTGAGCCTGAGCCTGAGCCTGAGCATGAGCATGAGCATGAGCATGAGCATGAGCATGAGCATGAGCATGAGCATTGATTTGGGGAGTGGAAGGGGAGGGCAAACGCGATTCTTGTAGAGCAGTGGTCAAGTTGGAAGATGGTTTCGAAATCTAAGGACTGGAAAGAGCACTTTAATCATTCTGACTCGTTTGCCGCGTAACAACAGCGTAATTGTGATATCCAACTATTCCTTGTCGAAAAACTTCCCTTTCCCGTGCGCACGGTCTAATCTCCAAACGTGTAACTCAGTCTCCGTCTTCCCCCATGCCCTCGTCCCGTCACCAGCATTCGCGGCTTTTTCTACCGTGGCTTCTAAACTGCTCAACGCCTTCTCGTCCGGTATTTCAGCGAATTCATGCAAAGCCAACCATGTCGAAGGCTCAGGATGCGGTTCGTCCGATGTGGGTAAGCCCTTTAGCGCGCGAGACTGTGCATTTGTTCTTGCGTAGAGTAGCCTGAAATGCAGCGTGCGGATGTAATGCTGAGAACTGGAGAGGGTCGAAATTTGCTGATACTGGGCTTCAGCACCTCACGTTGAAAACCGATGAATAAGCCTCTAAAGTATCCCGTACCTTCTCGAAGGAAGCTGTGACTTGTTCTTGTCCTGGATCAACCTCTGGTCTGATGCCCAAAGCGAGAATATATTTGACTCGACCTGTCATCATCAGCACGATACCAATGATGTGTAATCTAGCATACTGCCCCCTTTCCTCGACGTAGCGCCCAAGAAGCCCAGATAGCTAACATCCATATCCACTAGATCGTAAATAATCCCACTGCCCGGTAGCGTACTACTCCTAAAGTTAATCTTCTTGAATTCGTCTCGGAGCGTAAAAGCTAGATCGGGCATCGGGTAGCATGCTAGATACGGCTTGGGATTTTGGGCATCGCCCGTGGTGGAAGTCTTGTTGATGTCGACGTAGCGGAAACCGTTTTTTATGCTGCTAGTGGAAGTTACCTCGGGGATGTGTTCTTCGTCGTACCAGTTGAGGAATGTGGGCTCGTCGAGTATGGATTTGCTGGAGGGGGAGATGCGGGAGCGGACGAAGAGGATGCCGGGGCCGTGGATGGCTTCTAGGGACATGGTTTAGATGGCGTCTAGTCGTCAGTGCAGTATGAGAAGGGAAATGTTTGTAAGACTCAAAGGTCGGTGTGGTTGGAGAGAAGGCGAATGGAATGGAGTCTATAGCCCTCTTCAGTCGAAGAAGAAAGACGGAAATGTATTGCCGAGCTGCGAATAGACACTACCTGTACCCCGCCTTGAGCTCGTCGGTGTGACAATCAAGCCCGATTATTGTGGGTAAGGTGCGGGTAATATTACATGTCTGCGTCTGTAAGAGATATAGTATAGCAAATGGAAAAATAGCATGGCCAAAGACTAGGTGCACGACGGATGCAGCGAGAAGTTACAAATTCCCCACAGCTGGTTAAGAAGAAGAAGAAAAAAGCATTCGACATGTTACCATGCCCCTTCGACCACGCGAGGCAAAGCGATATGGTAGCAGATGATGTACCTGCGTGCTCGGTACTGAGCGGCAACTTGCAAAGACCAGTTCTCCCAGGGCAACCCATGTCGGTGTTGGACCCAGGCCCCGTTTGCAAGCTATGAACGGCAAGCCAGTATTGCAGTGCTAAAGGAGACGTGGGAAGTTTGACAGACTCTGTTGGCTCGAATGGGGTGGTGGTTCCCTGCATACGAGCACCACAGAGCCGTCGAGTCTGTATGGCTCGGCTCACAAGGCGTCGACAGTATAGCGACATGGTTCAAAGCTTCGACTTGCTCACCAGCAGCTTTTCTAACCCTTTTTTCAGACCCTCGGCCATGCCGTCCTTGGCGGGTCGCCGG
This sequence comes from Stemphylium lycopersici, assembly GCA_003268315.1. Lineage (NCBI taxonomy): Eukaryota > Fungi > Ascomycota > Dothideomycetes > Pleosporales > Pleosporaceae > Stemphylium > Stemphylium lycopersici. Next base: position 19,299 of record QGDG01000068.1, read on the forward strand.
CTTTCGCGCTCAACAAAGACGTGGACAAACTCTCCGACGGCCTTGACATGTTCTTGCCCCCTTTCAAAGACAGCAATCTCATATGTGACGGAGCTCTTTCCTAGCTTGTTGACTCTTAACGCGAGGTCTACGACGGCCGGAAATTCGACGGGGGCGAGGTAGTCGCAGTGTGAGTGGACGACAAGGCCGATTTGGGGAGAGGTGGGCGGGTGCAGTGAGCAGTGTTGGATGAGGTATGTATTGACTATCGAGTCGAAGCTACACCATGTCAGTCATGAGATTGAATTGGTATGGGCAGCAGCGTACAGATAGTAGTAGACGCTATTGTTCATGTGGTGGTACATGTCATTGTCGCTCCTTGAGGCTGTCAGTGCTGCACAGGCTCATGGCGTGGCCACGCACCATCGTGTTCTATATTCGAGCTCAAACGGGTAATCGCAGCGGCGACGCGACTTGAACGCTTCCGAGGCCATGGTTTGCACGTCGCTTGGTCGTGTTGCGAGAGACATGGCCTTGTAGGCCTAGGCGTGGCATGCCGTCACACCTCGGCTCGTCCAACCCAGGCCCGACGGGCTGACGGGCTGACGGGCAGCCGAGCCAAACATTTTTCTGCACCCCTCAACCCCCTCCAACCCCCGCGATTCTGGCGCCCTCTCCGCGCATCCTCGCATACCTCGCCTCCAAGGGTCGCCTACCCGCTGGCTCGCCCGGAATGGCCCTAGTGCCCTCTCCCGCGCGCGACACATATGTGCCCATTGCCGACGACAAGTTTCCTTGGAAAGAGCCACCGGCCGTTGCCATCACGCCCTGCGATCCCTGGCCGCCGCCATACTACCTCGAGGACGGCCTGCGCAAGGTCACGCCCTACCACTTCACATACAACACCTACTGCAAGCAGCGATGGCGCGGGCGCGAGATTTTGGACATCTTCTCCAGCGAGTTCCGCGATCGGCCGGCCGAGTACTATGAGCAGGCCATCAAAGACGGGCGCGTCGTCGTCAATGGCCAGCCCGTCCCGAGCACCAAGACGATAATCAAAAATGGCGACATCATCTCCCATACCCTGCACCGCCACGAGCCCCCGTGTACCGCCCAACCCATCGGCATCGTCCACGAAGACGACGACATGATTGTCATCAACAAGCCCGCGGGCATGCCCGTGCACCCTGCCGGCCGCTACAACTTCAATTCCATCATCGAGATTATGAGGGCAGATCGCGGCTACGGCTGGAACCCGCTGCCGTGCAACAGGCTAGACAGGCTCACCAGCGGCATCATGTTTATCGGAAAGCACAAACAGGCGGCAGAGGACCTAAGCGCGCAGATCCGGGGGAGGACAGTCAAGAAGGAGTACATCACACGAGTAGTCGGCGAGTTCCCAGAAGGAGAGATTCTCTGCGAAAAGCCCATCCTCCAGATCAGCCCCAAGCTTGGCCTCAACCGCGTGCGCGCAAACGGCAAGGAAGCAAAGACCGTCTTCAAACGGCTGGCATATTACCCGCCAAGGGACGATAGCAATGCCACCGACGGGAAAGACGGCACACAAACTACCCCAAGCCAGCCATGGAAGAAACTCCGTGGTTACTCCATCGTACGCTGTATGCCAGTGACGGGCCGGACCCATCAGCTGCGCGTCCATCTCCAATTCCTCGGCCATCCCATCTCCAACGACCCCATATACGCCAACCAGCGCGTCTTCGGCCCCGCCCTCGGTCAAGGACAGTCTGAAGATGAGGACGACGAGGATATCATGTCGCGTCTCTCGCGCATGGGCAAAGAAGAAGTCGCCGACGCCGTTGCCTATCACGACGAGATGGTCGACGCGTACAACAAGCGGAAAGCAGAACGGATGACGGGTGAGAAGTGCAGCATCTGTGACACTGATCTATACAGTGATCCAGGAGTGCATGAGCTAGGTATCTACCTCCATGCCAGAAGATATCGCTGTGAAGACGGAAAGTGGGACTACGAGACCGGCTTGCCTGATTGGGCATTGCCGCCGCCTGGTTATGAAGGCCCCACGGAGAGCACAGAAGAGAGTGACCCACTAGCTGTCGACTTGAAGAAGCTGGGGTTGGAAGATGACGAGCCTGAGGCGAATGGACCAGTCGCCACTTCTGCCTGAATATCCACTACCTGACTGGTCTGGCTGTATACATTTTGTTCAAAAGATATGAGTTTTGAGATACCCATCAATATATTCTTACTTGAATCCCATTCTTCACTGCTAGTCATCATCTGTATTGCCAGGTTCGCATGGTGTTCTTTCATCGAGAGAGAGAAGGTCGTTTGTCCTCCAAGGATCTTTTTCTTTATCCTGCTCGTCCCCTTCTTCCCCTTCCTCTTCCTCTTCTTCTTCTTCGTCTTCTTCCCCCTCATCCCCTTCCTCACCCTCCTCATCTCTATCATCAGCGACGCTTGTCTCGGGCGTGCCTTCTCTTTCCCGCAACTGCGCTTTAAGTCCATCCAGAATGACACCCATGCGCATCTTGAGGTCCGCATTCCACACCTTACTGATCTGACCTTCCATTTCTTCAATCTTCCTTCGCAGCTCTTCAACGACCGTGTCTTCCTCCTCGTCCTCGTCTTCTGCATCCACCGATCCAGGCCCGTCTTCCACCTCAATCTTTCCACCAAATGCTGCTGCGAAATCCGTCGCCATCTTCCGGTTCGCAATGGCGAAAACCACGTCCTCGATACATGCCCATGTCTCTACCTTGCCGGGCGGCATCGCTGCTTTTCCCTTCTTACTACCAGCAGTAGGAGTCCCATCCAACACCCTACGAAACGCCTCCGCAACATCCCTGACTGGATTGCCATACGCGCCGCAACCCCAAGCCCCCAAAACCAACCTCCTCACCCCCTTTCTCTCAGCCATCCTCAATACACTTCGAATTTTTCGCTCAACAACGTCCCTGTCTTTCTTACCCAATCTCTTCTCTTCATCTTCCTCGCCCTCAAGTTCAGGGAAGCGCAACATGCCCGCCGTGATGACGTCGACGTACCACCTCTCCCCAGGAGACAGCTCACCGGCGCTATTGCCGAGAGATTCCGAGTTTCGCAGTACGAGTACGTCCGAAGTGTAGATACCGCCGAGTTCGGGGAGGCGGTAGTACTCTTCTTTGAGTGAGGGGAGGAGCGTGGAGCGCGCGCAAAGGAATTCTTCGGCCGATGTTGCGCCTGCGTAGACGCCGCCGCCAGGACGGAGCGGGGAAGCCATGTTGAGGATGCATGTGTTTTGAGCTTTCTTGCCTGTGGATTTGGAGGAAGCTGGCCAGGTGCTGGTGTTGTACATGGAGGGGTGGGTGAGCATGTGCGCGGCTGTAAGACTATCGGTGCTTATGATGCGAATGCTTCTTTCTTTGTTTGTCGAGACCTTTGCAGTAGCCTTCAAATTGAGACTCGATAATCCTTCATCCAAGGAATCATTTCGTTTCTTGCCTTTGGCCTTCCCTCTCGTCTTGCCTCCATCTCTTTCTTCATCACCCAACACACCTTCATCAACGGCATCACCACCCTTCGCTTTTCGTCTTCCCTGGCCCTTTCTCTTCACATACCCAGCCTCTTCACTCCCATCTGCATGTACGCCATCCTTGCTCTTACTCTCTTTCCCCACCCCCACCTCACCGAAACTCGGCCCCGGATCGACGATTAATTCACTACCCTCCGCACCGCGCCGAGCCCGTGCATTCGACGCTAGAACCGCAGGCACGACTTTGTTAACAATATGCCTTGCCTGTTTGGCTCGAATGTCTTTGCGGATCGCGGGTGGGGCTAGACCCTGGGATTTTTCTGTGCGCCCCATTTACAGACTAAACGGATCTTATCGAGCGGGGTGTTGGGTTCACAATGAGACGGTTGGAGCACGCAATTGAAGGGAGAAGAAGTCTGGGGGAATAATGCGGAATGCGGATGTGTTGATTCGAAGAGTACTATGTTGGTTGGGTTGGTTGGTCGACGGCATGCGCACTATGACGTTTGAGGTAGTGTGGAGTACCGGAGTTAGTGTGGCGAGTAAGCTTTGAGCTGTTAGTGCCGGCGACGACATGCCATAGCGACGACTTTGGATCAAATGCAAATTCAGACTTTTTTTTTTTCAATGTATCCCGAAGAACGAAGATGAAAGTTTGGACATGGGAACCACCATCGATAAGGCGTTGCCTGTGTCTTCGTCCGACGATGGTTCGCCTGACCGTTCCAGCCACCACACCATTGGTAGCTTTACTAAATACCCATTTGCGCCGTCCATCTGCGCGTCTATTCTCGGCGGCTGGAATGGATCTTACATGTTGATTGTTATGATTCCAATCTATATGGACGACCAAAAAGCCGAATGGACGTCTACTACCGCTGCAGTGTTGGATCTGGGCCGTCGGAGCGGGTCCTTCTTGGCCCAGGGCCTCGCAGCATCTAGTGACGCCAGTTAAAGACGCGGATGCATCTTATCTCATAACGTCCCGTTACATGCTCTGTGGAGAGGTAGTGGACCCCCTGCCGGCTAGCCATACTTCCATCTTTGATATCCGCACATGAGGGCATCAGGCGTTTTCCAATGGCAACGATTGGGCACGATACAAATACAGGGTATACAAGCTCCACACGCTTCGACACCATCTTTACCAGGTATCTCGAATTCTAGGAGACCCTTTCAGAAGCTGACCGCACATTGGATCTAGTATAATTCCTGTCCATCTGTCTTCCTTTATCAGACTTCCTTCAACTTTCATCGCCACATTTCCCAAGCAGATATCATATTAATTAATCAACATGCCTTCCTTCCTCCATATCGCTGTTGCTAGCGCTGCTTCCTTGGATGCTGCCTTTGCTCAGCTCACGGAGCGTCAGGCTTGCGAGCCACTTCCCCTTGGAAGCGGCCGTGTTCCCTTCCCTGACACCGCAGAGGCTTTTCATTCTTTTGCCCCCTTCTCTGACGCAGCCATTGCTGCACCTACCCCGGCAGGCTATGTCAAGGCCTATTCCAACTTACACACCACGTACGATGAGCCGTCTCAGTTCGTCTACTATAAGAACATGGACTCGTACGACGTCGCAGAGTGTAAGTGTCCATATGAACTTACCGCTTTCCACGCTCCGTTCATCAATCCATACAATCATCGTCCAGCTAATTCACCACAGGTGCCGCCGCATGCAACCACGAGGCCAAATGTAACGCCTTCACCATCTTCTTCGAGCGTGCTCCTACTGTCGAGCCTGGTGTCGGCTGCGCTAGCCCCAACTCTACCACCCTGATCAAGTGCGACCTGTGGGCCGGTACTATCCTCCCGAGCATCCCTCTAAACAAGGGCCAGATGCGTCATCAGTTCCATTCGGTCATGGCCGGCTCCAACGCCTACGTCAAGGATATCAATATCGGTGGCGGCAAAGGCAAAGGCAAAGGCTTGCCCTCCGTCCCCGCTGACTGGATCGTGCAAAAGTACCCCCACGGCGCTGCCATCGAGGCTCCCCGTGACTGCCATGGCGTTGACACCTACATGGGCATGAGAAGCTGGCTCGATGGCCACTTTGATGCCGAACGCTGCATCGAAGCTTGTAACGCCGCTGGCGACCATGACGTACAGGGTCGTAAGTGCCACTTTGTCAACACGTACATGCAGCGCATGAACAATGTGCCCATTAAGCAGCACTGCGCCATGTTCTCCGAGGTCTGGCCTTCCCAGTGAGTTGATCAAGCTCCGCTCTTCAATTTTTGTATAGAACTAATGACCCCAAAGGTTCGCTACCAACATTGGCCAGAAGCAAGGACCCGATGAGATCGACATTTCCGACACCAATTCCTATGGGTATGCCAACACTTTTCCTCTGCCATGTGGGAAAGTCATACTAATTCACCACCCCAGTATCTACCACGCCCACGTGAAGCACGCCGCCTGCTTCAACGCCACTGACGCCCCGCCCAACTACCCCTCCGCCTCCACACAGTCCGCCATCATCGCGTCAGAAACTTTTACCGACTGGGAGCCCGTCTCGGAGACAACTACATACTCTACCCCTGCCTACACCCCCACCCCCAGCACCCTGACAACCATGGTCTCCAGCAAAACCTTGAGACTCTCTCTTGAGGACATACTCGACAGCATCTCCGATATCACCAGCTACCTCGACATCGACATCGACAAGACGATCAACTGGTCCAATGTGCTTGAACAAACTACGTTGATCTCCGATGAAGTACTAGATCAGACTACCATGATTCCTGACTTACTCGACGAGACTACCATGATGCCCGAGAAAGTGCTTGATCAGGCTACTTGGATTCCAAAGGAAATCCTTGACCAGATGACTTGGCTCTCTGATCTCGTGGATGCGAAGACGGCTACCGCGGCCAGGAAGTTGACCAAGCATGTGGACGCTCTTGCTACGGTGTCAACGCCATCGGTACCCGTGTGGACGGAGTTTGCTTGACCTGTTACGGCCTCTATTGCCCGGATTAAGCCTACGACTGAGACGGTTAAGCCTACTGGACAGTAGAAGGATAATGGCATGGCTGCCGCTCAGCCTGTGTAGACATCTTCGTCCCGTGGGATAGGGATTGAGAGGCGTCGGCGGCGGCTATGCATGGAGGGTGGGGGTCAAAGAGCAAAATGTAAACACGTACAACATGTGCATTGATGAGACTAGAGGAAACAAGAGTATGATAGCTTGATCTGAATCAAAACCCTTCGTGTTCTTCCAGAAGCTCGCTGAAGAGAAATAGTTAGCGCGACTAGGTGCTAATGGACAAAGCTAAATCCTCTCAATGACACATTCATATTTTATGCGTTGTGTAGTACATGTTCAACAAGAAGAGTATTGTCATGGAATCAGTTTCTTATTAATCGCGCATCTATGCGCCTATCCAGTATCTTTTAGCCCTTTTCTGACCACTGATCCACCGTACACATCTCCACTCGCACAGGCAAAGAGCAAGGAAATACCTTTCAACTTTGCCATGTCATTGTACCTTGGAAGTTTCGCACCAAACGAAGCCCAATGGCGTACTGCTCCCTAGCTATCAGGATTGGCCACACTTCCGACTTCTCTTCCGACTTCTCTTCGGGTTTCCCTTCACTGTCGCCAATTCAATGGCTCTGATGGTCCAGACTTACGAACGAGATATCGGGTGAGAGCGGCGGCGGCTAGCGGTCGCGCTCCTTTAGTTCATCTGCCACGGCCTTAATTCCATTCTGGTGTTCCTTCGATATTTGCTCCCAGTACTGCGCCCATACACGTGAATGTGGGTCGTCTTGTCCAATACCAGCTTCGGTCCCCATCTGCTTGTTGAGAAGGATCGAAACCTTAAGCACGCCCTTGGCGCCCTCGTGGATTTTCTCAATCTCTTGCTTCACCGCATTCTCCTTTGGCTTGACGGCGAGCACGGTGCGGAAGTTCTCGGCGATAGACTCAAGGCGCGAGTGAACTTGGTCGGGAGCAATTAACATGAGCTTGGTGAGCATAAGGTTACAGAGAATACGGATATCGTGTTCATCGGTGATACCAGCGACGATGCGATCAAAGAAGTCGGAAACCTCAATAGGTGATAATCGTGCAAAGGCTCTTTCGAGGAGGGCGTACAGAGTCTCATATGCGCTCTTGCGGATCTCGAGACCGTCATCGACCTTGTGCTTGAAGGGACCCATTTGGACCTCACGGATGAGCTCAGGTTTGGTGACAGTCTCTTTCATGGCCAGCGGCAGCAGCTGGTCGAGCGCTGGGAGAATGATCTCAGGCTTATTGTGCATCGCAGAGTTGAACGTCATGAGAGCCAAACGACGGTTTTCCAGATCCGGCTCATTGAGCATTTGAACCAACATGGGCACAACGATGGGTCTAAGGAATTCATCGTATGCTTCGTCCGTATCGGTGAAGGTGTAGCGTACAGCAGAAATGACCATGGCACGTACACCTTCCTTGCGGTCGTTCAGGAAAGCCTGAAAAATGGTTAGTGTTTGTATGTATGCGAGTTGGGGGGTCATTACCTGAAGCTGAGGAAGGTACGTCTTGGGGTCGATGATAGTAAGTCTGCCAATACACTCTGCGCCGATTGCTTTGTTGTCTTCGAGTTGAGAAGCAACCACGAGGTTCTGCCATAGCGCGGATGCATAAGGGATGATCTCCGACTCGGTATTGTCATGCTGAAGGATTTCCTTGATAGAATGTAGGAATAGGTACTGTGGAGCTGAAGGTTGTCCCATGGTCGATAGGATGACGGGCAGATACTTGCCAACACTTCCGGCGCCCGCGCGTCCAAGCGCGACGGCAGCTGCCAGTGGCACATTTTCTGATTTAGCATTGAAATGCTTGATGAATAATTTAGGATCGATGCTTGACTGCGAGCCCAATCGCAATGCGGATTCTCCGAGTACGACGAGGGCGAGACACTGACGCTTGTCGTCTTGAGCGGTCTCAAGCTCAGTGATGAACTGCTCGAGCTTCACGCCGACACTATCACCACCGTATACAAGTAGATTTCCAATAACCTTGCCGACGACCTCGGCGTGTCCAGATACACCAACTTGTTGCAACAGGGCTTGCATCAGGGCCTGCCCAGAGCGCTGCTCACCGATGGCACGAACAAGCTTGAGTAGTGCGTCTAACGGTGTCCCGCTAATGGAACCCTGGGCAACATGGCAAAGAGCACTGTTGAGGCTGGGTGTCATGATAGTTTCTGCGTCGTCTTTGACAAATGTTGCAAGAATGATGAGGGCGGGACCCAGAAGGTGAAGGTCCTTGGCATTGAGCAAAGGTAGCAACATATCCACAAGTTGCGCCTTAGTTTCACTGTCAAGTTGACTACGTGATTGTGGGTTCAGCGCAAGAGTGCGAAGAGCGCTTAAGCTGGCACCGCGTAAAGCACGACTGGCCTTTCGCAGTTGCGCACCGAGTTCCAATGCTACAGTCTGCACCCACTTAGCCGACAACTCATCTTGTGCCTTGGTGTGAGCCGCGATCGAGTCGATAGCGCGGACCGAAGCGAGACGGGTGAGCTCGTTCTTTAGGCGCTCAGCCAAAAGTTCCAGTGCTGCTGTTCGCTTTTGCGAGGTGAGCAGGCCTTGCGCTCCTGAGCTCCGGCCGAGCAACAACCCAAGGACGTGAATTGCACTTCGGCGCACTTCGACGTCGGCATCATTTGCGGATATCCGGTTGATCAGCGATTCGTACAGTTGTTCCAGGTAGTTCTGGTTCTCTGTCCCTGATGCGGCAGACCGAGGCGGCGTCAGAGCTTTAATGACCTGCTCGGTTGCTGCAAGAGCCTCGATAGATAGCTTGCTATATCTATCCTTGACCCCACGAAGAAGGGCATCCACGATCGGGGCCAGGTAAGGCTGAATCGACTTTGACGAGTGCGTGTCTGCTATAGCGCCTATCAATTGCAGGGCTTGGGTGCGCAGACTATTTGCTGTAGCGGAAGCACTACTTGTTGATCCACCGGTGGTCTTAGCGGCTTCCACAACAGGGTTGATGAGCTGACTGAGGTACCCCTCAAGACCTCCGCGCTGAGTAATGACGATGTCCTTGATGAGAGATATCGAGGCTTGCTTAGTGGTGGGAGGACACGAGGCCTGCTTGAGAAGCTGTGCGACGCCTTTGACAATGTCCGGGCTGAGCTTTGCTAAGCTGGCCCGAGGTCCTACTGGGGGCGTGTCAACGGGTGTTGGCGAAGCATAGCCCATCGACACAGACGAGCTAGCCTGCAGATCGAACATGCTGGCATCGCTACCACCGCGGCGACGCTTCCTGCTTGGCGGTGGCATCATGCCGCCTGTAATTATCTCATCCGCAAACTTGACTGGAGAGGGGCCGTCTCCCGACTTCTTTACCAGGTTGGAGAGCGTCGCCAGGACTTCCAAACGTACATTGTCTTCCCGCTCTTTGAAACGCGCAATAAGTGCCGGTGCAACTCGGCTGTAGAGGGTCCCGTCTTCCAAGAGGTCGCCGTTGCTCCGCGTTGAGATGAGTGTGTACAGAACCTTGGCCGCACACCTGCGAACCTTCCAGCTCGCGTCTTCATCGTCGTCATAGCCCGTCTCCTCTTCAAAATCTTCACCCTCCAGGGCGTCTTCTTCATCGCTAGGCATGTCGTCGTCATCTTCTTCGTCGTCGTCCTGCGCGAGGTTCGGATCGTACTTTAGGTAACGTGTTGCGGCTTCGATCGTCTCGTCGGTGTATGAACGCATATCTTGTGAGCAAGAGGCAAGGAAACCGTCCAGGGCGATGAGAGCAGCCTCCAGAACCTCGTCAATTTCTGGGTCACGCTCGCCCTCATCATCTGATACGTCCATCTCCTCTGCCTGTTCCTCTGTGCTCAATGCGCTCATGACAAAGGGAGCTAAAGTCTTCAGATAGGGACCAAATTTGCGAGGAATAGAACGCGCCATGGAACCCAGGATGGTGATGTAGAGCTTCCGTTTGCTGCGGGTAAGATGGGGGTCTCGTAAGAGCTCGATCATCTTAGAAAGGAAACCACTCAACAGAGGATCAGAGAAGTAGCCGGCCAAAGTAGAAATGGCCGTGACCGACTTCTTCTTCATCATGGAGCTCGCGCGGTCGTTCTCGAGGATGGTGAAAGTGACTTGCTGCAATGCCTGGATCTCGACATCTTGCAGCATAGACCCGTAACAGCGAGCGACCTCGGTCAGGACGTCGATGGCGTTGCTGTCCGTGCCTTTGTCCAAATCTTCCTGCAGCATACCCTTTGGCGGCTGAGGGAGGCCTTGCTGAGCTGGGGGTATGACATTGTATCCGATTAGGCGAGGGATCAGGACCCTGCTGATGGCGTTGTATGCATCCAAGACAGCTTTGCTACGCGCAGCACCGGGAACGGGACGTGGCAGGGAAACGACGACCTCGCGGAGAGCGAGAGCGGGTATTGACTGGTCGACTGTGTTGCCTGTAGGGAGCGTCGAGAGCTTGTCGATCATCACCGGCAGCGTCCTGTCGCTGATCTTGTTCACGAACGGGCCGAGGCACTTGACGGCTTGGTTCTGGACCTCGCCGTTAGTGTCGACAAGTGTCGTGAGCAAGCCGTCGACGGCCTTTGCGGAAACGACATCGTCGTGAGAGAGGATGTTTGGGTGAGCGATGACGAGCATGTCGTGCAGGTCGCTCAGGGCCATAAAGCGGAAATCGGGGTCATCGTCGACGAACCGGGGCAGCAGCTGGGCGACATTATGGGCGGTCGGGTTGGGCGGAACCGACGAGGGCGCCATGGTGGGTGGTGGTTAGAATGCTACTGCTATCACAAAAGTGAGTAGGCTAGGTATGCTTGGGGGCGCGGGCACTGTGGTGGGGTTAGGTACCTATGGCGGGGTTGAGCTTGTGTGGCACTCGAGAAGTTGCAGAGACAGAGAAACGGAGAGAAGGTTATAGTCTGTGGCAGAACAATGGTTTTATTTGGTGGAAAAGGCACCACCGCCCGGTCTCAGGAAGTGGGAGGGCTTCTGTCCAAGTGAATGGGCAATCGCTACCTGCGACGCGTTGTTCTCGACAGCTCTAACCGTGCACCGCACGGCTGCTGTCAAGACTGGACAGCCGCGGAACGGCAACGGCCAAACTGCTGCCTCGAGACTAGGCAACAGGGAAGCTGGTTCGTGGGGAGATGGAAAGGAAAGCAGTCTCGAATCCCCTACCTTCAATGAGCAGCTGATCTGATAGTCTTCAATACCGGCAGACCCAAGGTAGAGCGGCTGGGGAATCGCCCGGAACGCACGTGATGTGCTAGAGCAGTTGGGGCTAGCCCTGCTCCGGTGACGTACCAAATATTCGCACTGGCCTGACCCAATCTTTCCTATACGCGCATCACAACGAGGAGTCCATCATCAATTGCACGTCGCGAGCTTCAATTGCCCTTGCTGCAGCTTCATCATGTCTTTCATAAGATCTTCTGCACTGCGCGCTTCCTCGTTCGCCCGAGCTGCCCGCCCGACCAGGTGTTTCCGCGCTGCCGAGCTCCAGCCATGGCAACGAGCTATCCAGCGCAGAACATATGCCAGCGGCCACGGCCCAGAAGGTGAGGCCAAGAGCAGCGATGTCCCATGGTATGTTGAATTTTGGATGATTCTTGCCCAGGCGAACAGAAACCCCCAAGCTCTGTAGCTGTGAGGTGGTAAAATTGAAACAATTACCGGATTATCACAGTCTTGAGGCTGGGAGTTGACACAGTTTGTCTGGCGACTTCAGCTCCGAGTTTGGGCGCTGTTCTATTACCCAATGTGTGCTAACAAAATGTCCCAGGATGGGCGCAGCCGTAATTGGTACCGCCCTCGGTCTTTACATCGTCGTCAACCAAGATACTAGCCACGGCGCCGAACACCACCCTCTCGGCGACCCCCACGGCGAAGGAGATGCGCCAAAGACTGGCACCGACTCGACCGTTGGCGAGGAGAGCAAGGACGAGGAGCCTAAGGAGGAGTCAAAGGAAGAACCCGAGGAGGCGCCCAAGCAGGAATCCAAGGATGAGTCCGAGAAGCCCCCAAAGGATGAACACCAGGACCCCAACAAGGCCACCACAGAGAACAGCGAGGAGAAGGATAAGCAGTCTCCCGACGAGTCCGACAAGGTCAGTGGCCTCCCAATTCGCACACAGATCATTGATACTAATTTCCGCAGCCTGACGCCCGCAAGGAAGAGGCCAAGAGCTCCAACGAGACCTCTGGCAAGCAAAAGGGTCTTTCCAACGACGAGACCCACCATAGCTCGGACATCTCCAACCATGAGGAGAAGAGCAAGAAGGGAGAGGGTGTCGCTGAGACTGCTAAGCTGCAAGGAACCGTCTCGACCGACCGTCCTGGTGCCGAGAACAAGGAGGAGCGCGGCAACACCAAGATGGACAAGGACGCATAAGCCCAGTTCGCCCTATCCATCTCGTCTCGAATGCTATAGTACCGTCGCGGCGACCATCCACATCGCCGCCCTTGTATATTGTGTGAAATCAAATCACTTAATGACTACATTCCCGGCATCTGTTTGGATGATTTTTGGAGGTCCTCGTAGTATGCAGTCTTCTGACTCTGGAAGATTGACCCGGACCTTATTTGTGAGGCAACGAATACGCGCAAACTGCACGTCGTCATCAGTCATGATTCTAGACCTTGAATGATTGCCTTGAAACATTCAACAACCATCTATCCACTTTGACCGCGCCACTGAGGCTGTGCGGACCTCAGTGTCGTCTGTGCATTGCCTATGATACTCATCAAACGCATGAAAGCGACTCCATCGGGGCATGCCAGCGTCGGTCCGCGAAATGGAGAGGTGGAAGACGCAGGCTGCTGATTGGCTGGAGTCAGTACAGCCGAAGTACCCGCAAGCGCCGGCCTAAAATCCAACCACCCTGTCACACACCGACTGCACCCTCGATTGGCCAAGTCTGCGCCTCGACTGCACGTCTAAACAAAGGTCCATCTTACGGCGGGAGCTCTGCGAATCTGCGCTCACAATGCCACTCGCCTATGGTGTGAGGCATGACCAAGAGCCAACCGGAGCCCGAGGCGGCTCCAGTGCAGGGCTGCTTTTCTTTGGGCCTTGTACTTGTGCAGGTATAGACTTGATACGCATACCTCTGACCTGATATCAGACCTCCTGGCCCCCAGGCTTGATCTTCTTTCGCTTCCTTGCTCACCTTTGAACAGCTTATAATCGACTGTGCCACAGGATCTTCCCGCCACCAGCGCTCAACGTCAACAGCAGCTGGGTACATCTACCATACCTCTATCTCCAATCCATAGGAGCAGAAACTCCGAAACAAGCTCATTTGATCTCATTCACACATGATGGACACCAGAAATTACGGACAGGGCCAGCAGCTCCAGCATCAGATGACTTCGCCGCAACACAACCGGTTCTCATGGCAGCATCCCTTGGAGGAGGAGGCTCCAGCTTATGAAGAGCGCCAACAGCAACATACCCAACAGCCTCAGCAGTATGCAGCCCAGCAGTACCAAAACCAGCAGTACCAGCAACAGCAACAGCCTCAGCCGCAACATCATCAACCTCAGCAACATCAACAGCCTGGTGCCATCACGGATGCGTCAAGACACTTCTCCTATGCGCAAACACCGGCAGAGATGCGCGCATTTGTTTATACCTCCTCTCCGAGCGACCCACCCATGCCACATTCGATACCCATATCCCTCCCGACCTCGCCCGTGGGATACACGCCAATCGATCCTCGCCCCCAATCGATGCTTGACGCGCAACTTCCGGTTATTCCGCCCCAATCCCACACGGCTTACATGCCGCCGTCTCACGCGCAGGACATTAAGCCTCCTGTGTCGCCCGTATCGCCTCAGCAGCCCCCGCAGCCAGACACCCAGCACTACTCGCCTGTATCGCCCATACCACACCCAGAACCTATTCACCAGACACCGCAGGTGAACACACAGCAAACCAGGCATGCGCGGCAGATGAGCAATCTATCCCCCATCAATACCAACGTACGAGTAAACACTATGCCTACAATCCCGCCTACTCCGCCATCGGGCACCCACCAAATGTCGCCACTACCACACAAGGCACCTATAACTCCCATGTCGGCCAACTCCATGCATAAAGATGAGCCACGAGACAACGGAACCTCTCCAAACAATCAGACGTCATACGCGAACGAACCATACTCGCCGCATGGCTTCACATCAGCCCAAACGAACAATTTCCACGCCGTTTTCTCTCCCGATGCTGCACATGGCCCGAACGGTCTAGATTTCGCCGCACATCAACCAGGCCAAATCGCGCATCCAAACATGGAGTCGGAGAACTCGCGCGAATGGCAGAACAGCCTTTGCGCATGTAGTCCTGAGCCGTCGACTTGCTTAACAGGTCTCTTCTGTCCCTGCATCCTCTACGGCCGCACCTCGTACCGCCTCTCCCAGAAATCTGCCAAGAACGACCCCACAGACATGCTAGGTCATAGTTCTACAAACGGTCACTGCATCGTGATGGGGCTTTCGTGCGGTTTATGGTGGCTCTTTCCCGTGCTACAGCGCACACGCATTCGACGTGCATATAAGCTGGGTGGCAGTTGTGGGGATGATTTGCTGAAGGGATGTTGTTGCTGCTGTTGCGTTACAGTGCAGAATGAGCGAGAAGTCAAGAGCAGAGAGGAGGCCAATAGACGCTGGGCTGGGCCGGCGAGTACAGACGTCTACACGAGAAGTGGCGGCATGGTATATAAACCACAGCAGTAAGCTGCGTCGACTCAACATTTCGGAGGGCGTTTGCAAGTCCTGAAGCACGCTCACTCATTCTATGATACCCACGGTCACTTTGTAGTTGTACTATAGTTGCACATGCCGATATTTGGAACAGTCGCCTTTTATCCACTCTCTGCAATCCCTATGGTGACGATTGTAAGATTGATCCAAACTTCTCATACAAACAATGATAACCGAACAACGCAGACAACTAACCCTTGATCAACCCCACACGCATGTGTCCCTTTCCCCCACTATTCGCTCGAAAATAATACGGCACAAACACAATATCCCGCTCATCCACCAGCTCCACTTCCCCCCCTTCTCTAACCGGCCCCGTTCCCAATTGCCCATCTTTCCAAGCCCGCAACGACCTCGTCCACGCTTTGGTATGAAGAGTAATGTAAGACTCGCCAGTCGGTTCCCAAACCCTACTTTCCTCTCTCACGGCCGCCTGCCCTGGTTTCACGGCTACATCTTTGAAATGGTTGGTTTCCCAGGGGTTCTGTGCGTCTTCGGCACAGTAGATGATTGGGCCGCGGGCGAGGAAGACGGTGTTTTGAGAGGTGTACGGGTGAGGCTCTAGCCAGCGGGGTGTGAAACCCATGAGCTTCAAGGTGAAGTTTGGGTTCGCGGCGACGTAATCTGGGGAGAGAGTGAGATAGCCTTTGGAAATGGGGTTGTACTTGGGTTTCTCGGGTAGTGGGGGATCCAGCGTGAAGGTGCTGTTTGTCCAGGCTGGGATGCGGAGCCTGACTGTTGTTCGAGTGTCTTTTGGCTGCTGCAATGTGAATGAGACGGTACCGTCCCAGGGCCAATGCGATTGTTGCTCCAGCTCGACCGTGCCGTGGGTCGTTTGGAAGACTACTCTTGCCGAAGTGTACAGATGGACGTTGATGTACGTCTCTCCCTGATCCTCGCCATAGTGCCAGAGATAGCCGCCCAGGCTACCGAAAAGTCGACTGTAATTTGGCGGGCAGCAAGCGCACCAGAACCAGTCTTCACGCCCGCTCTTATCCGCTTCCGAACTGCCGAGTTGGTTCACGTACGTAAAGGATTTACCGTCTAGGCTCATGGCTGTCATGACGTTGTTGTAGAGACAAAGCTCCATCACGTCGCCATAGCGGCCGTCGAGATCGATGGCTAGTAGGCGCTCGGCGAGGAACATGATGGCGATGGATGCGCATGTTTCGGAGTAACAGCCGCCTTCGTCTGTGGATTGGGGTAGGAAGTAGTCGATTCCGAATCCCTCCCATTGTTTGATGGCGCCTATGCCACCGGTGACGTACATTTTCTTGTCTACCATGTTGTCCCAGAGACGGTGTAGGGTTGCCAGCCATTCAGAAGATTTGTTCATGGGGGCCAGCCCTCTTTTTTCCATGCAGAGGAGGTCAGCCACGGCTGTGAGAAGGTATAGCGCGCGGACAGAGTGTCCTTCAATTGTCTGTTGCTCTAGAATGGGTGCATGTGCTTGATTGTACCAGTGAGCACCAGCTTCAGGATAGTGGCTCGGTCGCTTCCATGGACTTTCTTGTCTCTTCTCTGCTTCCCAGTCGTAGTAGAGCTTGCCATCCTGCCCAGTGGAGTTACCACGCTCTTCCACAAAGTAACGCGTGAGACGGTACGCATCTTCATTTCCGGTCTCCACGTAAAGGCGCAGCAGCGCCATCTCGATCTCGGGATGGCCGGGGTAAGCGTGGAGTTTGTCGTTTTCTGGTCCAAATACGTTTGATATGAGACTAACGTATTTTATCAGTGGTTCGAGGAGGTCGTTGTTTTTGTAGTAGTTTCGATGCGCCAATGCTGCTTCGATCAGGTGGCCGCAGTTATACAGTTCGTGCATGTCGCGGATGTTTGACCAACGGCCTTTTGGGTCGACGACCGTATAATGGAGATTGAGGTAGCCGTCTTCTTGCTGCGCAGATCTGATGGTCTTGACTATATAACGAACAGCATCATCGATTTCTTCGTCGTAGTGGCTTTCCAGAAAATAACAGGCTCCTTCTATCCACTTGGCAAGGTCACTGTCCCAGAAAAGGTGCTTTGGGACAGGCCACATTGAGTGATCATCGTATGTCGGATGCCATTTGAGCTCAAAACAGGTGTATCGACCCGTGGTCTTGAACTGTTCAAGCTGAGCCTTGAGTGTTGTGCTGGCGACTGTGTTACGCCTCGACACCAGGATCGAATTTCCTGTAAACGTCGTATTGCGGAACGTGACCTGCGGGTGTGCCATGGTGAACAACGTGCGGAGTAGTGAGGAACTCGACCTCCTCCCTTACCTGTATGTCTGCTAATCATGCATTCTGTTGTCTCAGCACGTTCATCATATCCTGTAACGCCCACCGGAGCATGTTCGTATCGGGTAAAGATCAGCTAGGCGGCGCAGCCCACCGGAGCCCCAAGTTCGCGCTCCAGCCATCCACCGCCGCATTCGTCTGAAGCGTCCGTGAACTATCCCCGGGTGCTAACAATCGCTCCGCGGTACCGGCAATGAGATGGCTGGAATGATCTTTCTCCGCACTCCGGCATGCGCTCTCCGGCGGACTCAACACCCGCTTTTACTCCACATCCGTTCTGGAATGCACTCCTCGTGTAGTATAATAATCTCATGTGGACCCGTGAGATAAAGTTGACCCGGAACTACGATTAGCAACTGAAGCCTTATTCTGTTACTTAGTCCTGGCCCATCATGGGACTGCTGGAAAAGTTCCTACCGAAGAATGATCGCTATGCGGCTATGCTTTTGTATGGCATGGTCCTTGCGACCTGCTTTAATGGCTATGACGCAGGTATGCACTCAATCTGCCAAAAGCCCTTGTGATGCTAATTACCGCTAGGCATCATGACTGTCATACTGGCAGATGACCAATTCACCGAATACTACCACGTCGATGCTGACCGTCAGGGTACAATTGCTGCTGTACCCTGGGCGACCACTGGGCTGGCTCAACTTTTTGTTGGCGGTACTCTAGCTGGCTTCGTCGGCAGATTGTGGGCACTGCGCATTTCGATCGTGGTGATGATGGTCGGTATAGTCGTTCAGTGTGTCCCCAACACGTATGGCGTACTTATCCTCGGTCGCCTGATCACCGGTCTCGGATTCGGTTGCGTGTACATCGCGACTTCGCTGTATGTGGCTGAGTGCTCACCGCGCCTGCTCCGTGGTAGTTTCGTTGGTA
The DNA here is from genome assembly GCA_003268315.1 of Stemphylium lycopersici. NCBI lineage: Eukaryota > Fungi > Ascomycota > Dothideomycetes > Pleosporales > Pleosporaceae > Stemphylium > Stemphylium lycopersici. The sequence goes on from QGDG01000068.1 coordinate 37,669, forward strand.
CCGTAACGCAGTTTGGGTACCAGTTGGGAACGCTCGTCGCATTCTGGGCTGGTTATGGAATGAGCTTTGTCGACTCGCCATACAATGTCGCTTGGCGAGTGTCGAACCTTCTTCAACTTCCGATTGGCGTAACCTTCCTGGTCCTCAGTTTCTGGTATCCAGAGTCGCCAAGGTGGCTCTTGGAGAAACAACCAGACAACCCGGAGAGGGTCCTCAAGGTCCTTTGTAAGCTGAGGATGGGAGACGAAAACTCAGACCACGTACTTGCCGAATATCATGAGCTTGTCGCAGCTCAAAAGGCCCGCGCGCGCTACGATACCGGATACAAGGGCATCTTCAAGTCGAAAGGTATGCGCAAGCGTCTGCTATATGGCCTTTACGCCACTGCGTTGCAGCAGGCGGGCGGCATTGCAGCTCTCACCATGTACGCAGCGCTCATCTATGAAAGTCTAGGATGTAAGTAACACCCTCCGTCAAGAACCGTCGCATATTGACAAGTGGTAGGGAACCAGGGCAGCCAGGCCTTGTCGATCAACGGCATCCAGGCCGCACTTCAGCTTGTCATGGTTCTTGTGAATACATTCACTGTCGACAAGTTCGGTCGAAGAGCTCTTCTCTTGGCCGGATTCGCCATCCAAGCTACTGCTCTCCTCATTCTTTCAGCACTCACGACCGCGTTTCCAGAAAACAGCAACAGGGCCGCCGCTGTAGTTGAAGTTGCCATGCTGTTCATAGTGGGCCTCACATACTGCTGGTCTAATGGCCCCATTCCGCCTGCGATTGCGTCGGAGATATTCCCGCAAGAGGTACGCGACAAGGCGTTTGGATTCTCTCTTCTTGGACAAACATGCTGCTTGCTGGCTCTCACCCAGCCCTGGCCGCGATTCAATAAGCAGGTTGGGGGAAAGAGCTACTGGCTCCTCTTTTGTCTCAATACCGTACTTTTGGTAAGCTACCCGACTCCGCCACTTTACAGGCCCCGTGCTAAGGTTTCGCCATCTAGATTTCGGTCTATTTCATCCTACCCGAAACTAAGGGCATCTCGCTCGAGCGTATGGACAGGCTTTTTGGCGAAGTCGATGCCGTTGAAGCAGGGGAGCAAGGACGCGGCCTTGAAAAGGCTGAGGCCTTGGCGCGTTCTTTTGTAGAACATCGAGTGGCAGACGAGAAAGGTGCCGAAGAAGTGCATGCGTCGTCAGAGCGGATTGAGTGATAGAAGCTGCAACACGAATGTCTATCTCGCCATGACGATGAGGCGGAGATGGTAGGAGACGCCGTGATATTAGTGCGCGACGCGTGCAGGCGCTGGTCTTGGAGCCCCAGTTTTTGCCCGGGTGGGGCTTCCCCATGCTGTCAGCCTGTACAGATAGCACCAGTCCCAGTAGATAGAATCCGTTTCTCAGGTCCGCTCATCCAGCACCCCCGATTCTCCACGGTGAACATGTTGTAGTCATGTCCACACAATGAAGTGACGAAACCGACGCGAGGCCTTTGTGCCGAGCTTTGGTTCGCCCTAGGCTGATGATCCGTAGCGGGCTTGCCTAGATGCGACACCCATCCCCAGCTCGTCACTCCCTGTGCTCCGACACATCTGCGTGACAGTAACGACATATTTCATACTTCTAAACACTAATCTGCGACATGTCTGTATGACACCTATATCACACTGTTTTCCAGGCAAATCAGTACCGGAATAAATGTACGCTAATAGCATAGGCCGCCGTTCAGCTTCAGCTGCACAATCAGTACGCTGCACACGATGCGACCGGACATTCAAGCGTCTGGAACATTTGAGACGGCATGAACGAGTTCACGGCAACAACAAAAGTTACGCATGTAAACAATGTTCAAAACATTTCACGCGAAGGTGAAAATTGCTTTTTTCGAATAGCAATTCTTGAATGACCGCGACTGACCCTTCTCCAGCGACATCCTCCACCGCCATGAAGCCACTCATACCGCCATAGCACAGTTTGGCAGTAATCGTGCGGTAGGAGCGCGTGCCTGTACAGAATGTGCAAGATCCAGAGAGCGGTGCACCAAAACCGACCCATGTCAACGGTGCGTAGCAAAAGGCCTTCGCTGCACCTATCCTCCGGCACAAGCGAGTGGTCAACACCAGCGATCCGCATCTCACAACAGCTCGACAGCCGACGAATCGTTGGGACCTGCGTCTCAGGCTCTTGTGAGTCATGGTCTTGTGAATCATGATCTATCTCTCAGCGGACTCAGGGCACCGTTGGTAGATCCTAGTCTTACCAACGTGCCCAACACTTTCGCAGCCTGCCAAGCGACAGCTCCTTTCGGAATCTCGCAGTATAACGAGAGCCAAGCGGTACACCCAACTATGGATTTCCCCCTCAATTGGTTACCTCCTGATAACTCCATCGCTATAGACTATGACAGTATTGTGGGCTGGGGTATTGGCTCGCTGGACTTCTTCTCGCTTCCAGATCCATCAGAGGAGATGACTGGAAATGATACCACAGTTTCTCAGGATCTGGCCCAGAATGGACCGCTACGGGCGCGCTCCACTCAGACCGAGAACGCTGCGTCACGTGATATACATGCGTCCTCACATGACCACAGAGTACCATGGAGCAATACGGCGCCCGAGACATACGACAGTAACGCGTCTTCAGGGTCCCCGCTTTCTGTGGCATACACTGTTTCGCCCAGCTCTGCGCCTGGAGGCTTGTATGCTACAAGCTTCAATGGTGCCCGGATGCCATGCACCATCCGCGCTCGAAGGGCCCACCGATTGCTCTCAGGCGCCTCTCCCATTCGACCTTTAACACGTCTAATATCTCAAGAACGATCTGATACCGAAGGCCTAGATTTTCCAGATACCAGTCACATCGTCGTCAACGACGGGACCGTGGCGGCTGGTGTTACCTCGCATGCTGCGACGATGCTCACAGAGAAAATATACGAAGACGTACGGCAAAACTTCAGCAAACTCTGCCTTGGGGACGAAACCTTGTTCCCTCTCTACAAGGGCTCGCAGTACCCTTCTCTAGCCTCTTTTCGCTTGTTTGCACAACTGTATTTCGATAACTTTGATGTCATCATGCCTATCATGCATGAGCGAGTGACCCAGATGAACAACCACTGGGTACTTGCTCTTGCAGTATGCGCAATAGGTTGCCAATACGCGGAGGCTGATGAGTTCTCTCAGGCAGTAGAACCATTACACGAGTTTCTTCGAAGAGCAACCCTGGTAGAAACCGCCAACTACGACTTTGAGAACATTGGAAGAGACGGGCACGGTATCGCTTTGGCTCAGGCTATGACCTTGAGTCAATTTGGTATGCTCTACTCTGGATCCCCACGACTTTTGCATCATGCAAAGATGCGACATGGAGCGCTTGTCGCTGTGGCGCGTGCGATAGCTTTCGAAGGCACCACTCCAAAGCCTGTCCAGAGTACAACGACTTTGGATGTAACTAGCGAAAGTTTCGATGAGTCCTGGAGGAAAGTCATGTCTGAAGAATGCAAGCGCAGGATTGGCTACGCTATATGGGTGAGTCTTGATAATGATATCAGATTCGCGACTCAATTTCTCACTCTCACCAGCTTCTGGACTGCATGTCAGCCTACCACTTTCGGCAGCAACCACTGATGCCAATTAATCTTTCTCTCGTTTCGTTACCGAACGATAAACTCTGGAAGTTCATGTCACCATCCGAGTTTGCTTCGCCGCCCGCACCACCTCAAGGTACGTTCATCGAAGAAGTCTTACGGACCTTGCTTATTCTATCTATAGATACACCTTCATTAGTCGAGGCGACGGCCTCACTTTTTCGAGAAAAGCAGTTAAGGGAAGATTTAGGTCAATTCAGTAATGTGATTCTGCTTCATGGAGTATTTCGAGAGATCTTTCAGCTTAAAGATTACCTCGCGAGGCCTCTTGGCAACTGGGTGCCGTCCATCCAACAAGTGGCGCAGGAAACTGAGAGCCATTCCAGGAGCGTAGGCACTTCCGGCTGTGACGGGGAGTTGCTCAGCAGCTGGCGTAATGCTGCGCTTGATTGCGTTGATGTGTTACACTGGGCTGCAAATGGTACGATCGCACGTCAAGCTGGGGCGGAACATCCCACTGTGCTTCACTTGCATCTATCAAGGACGGTCCTGCTTGCGCCCTATAACCGTTTTCAGACCTTGGCTGAGTCCATAGTGTCATTCGCACAAGGTTCTGCATCGCGAGCATTGGGTACTACAGACCGCCAGAACGCTATCGAAGCCGAACGCGACATTATTGAATGGGCCCAACGAGATCAGTGTAAAGCAAGACTCGCTGTCCTACACAGTGGTTGCCTATTTTGGCATATCCGCCGTTACAGTGTCAGAGCCTTCTATGAACCAACAGCTGTCTTCCTAGCTACACTGACCATATGGGCTTATAGCTCATATGCTTCGAGATCAAGTGGGCTAGACCCGAATTCAGAAGCCCAACCCGGAGATGACACACAGGAGAAAGCGGACCAATTGCACGACAGATATGAGATGCGCGACACGCATGACACATACTCTTCGCCGACCGACGATTGTGAGCCGCCGCCGACTTTTATCCACCTAGATCGGCCGAATGATGATGAGATGGTCCAAGGCTTTGTCCGGTTCGGGACTTCCATCAACATGAAAGCCAATATCACGGGGGTTGGGGACATATACTCTGCAAAGGGTCCCGCGCGCATACTGAAGGAAGGGCGAAAGATACTAGCAGCGGTATCTACGGCATGGGGTAGATCAGAAAAAATGATCTCAATGCTTGTTGTGCTCGAGCAAGTCGCGTCAGGCCGCGTGACCTTGGGTACCGGGGGAGAATAGTTTGTGCAAAAGCTCGTGGCCTTCGTGGCCGCGAGACTCGCGACAAGGCAGACAATTAAAAACTCTTAGAGCCTAACGGGAGCGCACCGTGGTATATAGGGCTCGGCTGATGGTACCCCGGACATAGCCATTTTGCTTTCTCTCGATGGCGTGCGTATTGTACGCGGACTTGAAATGATGAAGTGGCCAGCGTACTGAGACTTGGGTTCCGCGTTCATAACGAAGTAACTATCAGACCAATTACTTAGAATAATGTGAGGCTGAGAGGTATTTTTAATGCGCTTGCATCAGTCCTGATCAAGATTTGAACATGAAGATTACTGAGGCCACAACAGTGCAAGACAACCGTTTCTATACGAGCGCAGAAATAAAGCTTCCAATTAGTATTGCTGTTGTCTTGATGGATGTGCAGACTTCTATGAATAACGATAAGAGCAAAATGATAGGCCTATGTGCGCAGCTGTTTCGTTCGAATAGCGTACGACGGCTCGCATCAACATCCGCGCCACGTGTGATGCCTGTCAATCCTGTCAACCAGACCTAGGAGTCAAGCTACTGGCTTCGCGGCTGAAGCCATGGACGAATTCACACTCCAGCGGAGACGCTCGAGCACGCTTAGTTAGCTTCCCGTCGTCCCTATGTTGAGTCCGGTGCAATGCACGCCACTGTTGGTTTGATCTGGGCTTTCGCACATGCACTAAGTCTGAGAACGCTTCCTCAGCCATTTTCTGTGGATGGCCCTGACCCCCCTTTGTTAAGAAAGCGAGCAGTGCCATGCACAAAAGCGAACACGTGCGCTGTGCCTACACCGCTCGAGCCGTACCGCACGCTTCTCGGCCTCCTTTGCAGAGTCCTAACAATCCCCAGTAATTTATCTTTGTCGCCACCATAGGACCCATGTTTGGGTGGCGTGGCACTTATTTTTAGACGGCGGGCAAGTCTCCCATGGTACGTATTAGCACCATTCCAGCCTTCGGATACACCGAAACCCAAAAAACTGAACGGCTTGACTGAATTCTCTCAGCTTGGTTGTTTTGAATGCCAATGCACTATTGCTCTGGCTCTTCACATTGACTCTGCTGTGTTTTTGTAGCCGACTTGATGGACGATAGGTCCATAGGTGCGTTCCAAGCAGCAGTAGGAGTTGTCACGACAAACTCTTCTCTCGATTTTGGATCCCAATTCACTTGTACTGCTTAATCGCTCAGTTAGTCTCGATCGAGTTGTCTCGAAATTCATGTCGTCAGGTTCTGCAAATAACTTTTCAATGGCCGACTGGAAGCTTTCCGGTCGATCGTCATCAAGACACGCGGCTGGGTCTCACTTTGATCATATCTACGATCAAAGGGGGACTTGTTTGAAGGCGTTTCCGCGGCTTGGGCTGCTATCAAGTCCACAAAGTTTGTTCTCGCACAGCCCATGGCTTCCTCCGCATTTGTGGCTTACACAGGTCTCATCTCCAGATGCTTTCTCATGGGTCATCTAACCAATCATGGCGAGCACATGGCCAGCGGCTCTGGCCTCCAAATCAACACATCACAACCCATACACAGCACACAAGCAGACAACAATGTTATAGATAGAACGTAATATATTCCAGGAACCTCCACAGGAGTGTCCCCGGATATGCAAAAGACCCAACCTACCCCAGCACAACAGGCAGCGACATGGAAATGAAGAATTCTGCAACGCCTCCCCTACAAACACTAAGCTGACAAAACAGAAACGGAAGAAATACGAGAAGAAAAGCGAATGACGCACTATTGTGATACATGGAAAGTGAGGAAAGAAAAAAGAGGGTATTAGAGACCAGTTTGTGTGTGTATGTGTGCAAAGAGATGGTTTTGAAAAGCCAGCTACGACCTCACCAATCGGGGACTGCTGTTGGATGTAAATGTGAAGAGAAAGAAAGATTGATAAAACTGTGCGCACAACATTGCGTCATCCGCGAAAATTGTAGAGTAAGAAGTAGGGTGTAACAAGGGGGATAGGTATAACAGTTTAGAAAAAGGCGGGGCCGCAAGAAGAAAAAGAAGAGATAGAAACCCACACCAAACCAACCCCAACAAAGAATTTCAAAGATCGTCCCACATAATGCATAGAAAATAAAAGCCTAAAAACGCCAATGTAGAGAAATAATGATAAAAACGGGAGCATTCCCTAGGGGTATACAAACAATGATTGATGACTCCAGACCCAGCTTCCGGTCGGTCTCCTTTAGAACCTTGATCCTGCGCTCAAATGACCGTTGGCGCTCGTACTGCGGGTAGTGCTTGTTTTGCTTGCACCGCTTCCCGCTCTCTTCATCGTCTTCTCCATTAATCCATTGAGCAGGCGGTCCAGCTCGCCGCTCAAACCTTGCATCGTCTTTGTCTCCTCCGCAAGGTAATCCTTCATCAGAGGATGGTCGGGGCCGACCGGTACAACGCCCGTCGTATCGTTAATGACGACAAGCATGTCTCGAATCTCGCTGCCGTCGTCAAGATAAGCGCGAAGTGAGGCGTCGGACCAAGCGGGAAGCATCGCACTTTCGGAAGAAACGGGTGGCGAAGGCTCCGAATCTTTAGTAGGGTTTGGCGCAGGTCTTGAGGGTGGGGGAATGGTAGAGTCGGACACAAGGTGTGTAGGCGAAGCGTTCTCAGGCTGTGATCGAGAGGAGGTGGTGTTCTCCGAGGTGGCCTTTGTTGGGCTGTCGTCTGGCGTAGGTGTCGATATCGGCGAGCTAGTATCCTGACTGGAGCTGTCGGTCGATAAGCCAGGTGTATGGTGAGGTTCAAATTCCCGGTCTCGATCCGCCCCGTTCTCCTTCTGGGATGGCTGCGCATCTGCTGCAGAGACATGCACCGGCGATTCCGAGAGGCGGCCAACAGGATCAGATTTCTCAGCCTCTCCTGACTTGCGTTCAGCGTCAGGGTCTGCGAAAGGATCGCTACTTTCATCCGAGTCAAAGTCGTCTAGCTGTACGCGCTGCTTTGCCTTGGTAACCTTTTCACGCTTTACATCCCCGTCTTGTTGAGGCTTCATCATGGTACTGAATGGGTTCTTTGAGCTCGTTGATGTTGTGGCTGAGACTGGCGATGTCGTTTGCTCTTCGACAGACGGCTTGCTTGCCTCATCTTGTTCGGGTGGTACTATGCGCATTGACGACGTGGTCTGCTGTGCGCTAGGCTCATCATCAGCTGCATCAAGCTCATCGTCCATATCCATCTCCATCGGGCTCTCGGTTTTCAAGATACCCTTTGTCTTTTGCGGAGAGTCATCTCGGCTACGCTGGCTCTTTTGCAATTTGCCCTTGCTTGACTGCCTCAAAGGTGCGGGAGCCGCCGCCGCCACCGCCGTCTGCTCTGCAGATGAGCGTTCCGCAAGTTCGTCCGAGGGTTTCGATTGCGGTGAGCTGCGATCAGTCTCTTCTGGCTTCTCGATGTCACTGTCCATTGAATCTTGCGGGCCTTTGCCCCTCTTGTCCTTGCGCTTGAACAGTCCACTGAGCATGCCGGATTTCTTTTCCTTCTTTTTCTTATCCTCCTTGACTTTGTCTGCGAATCCATTTTTCTCCAAACTCTCAAGGCTTGGTCCACGTTCTCGTGAGCCTGTGGTCGATGTGCTTGAGTCGTCGCGAAGTATGTTGGGCGTCAGTGTGATCTTGCGTGTTTCGGTGTTCTCATCCTTGAAGAAAGAGTCGGTGTTGCGAAGTGTACCATTACGAGATACTTTGGGATCCAGTGGTCGATCGACAGAATCGTCGCTTGCTCTTTGTCCGTCCTCGTGCCTCCCCGAGTCTTCGGTGGAGCTGCGCGCGTCTCCCTCAACTTGGCCATTTGCGTCCTTCTTCACGCCATTCACCTTCAGTGGCTGCACTTGGAGGTTCTCATCCTGTGCGGAGTCGCCATTCTGTATCGCTGCTTGCTGCTGTTGCTGCAATTGCTTCGGTTCAGGGCCTCCGAACAGCTCGCCTTCACCCTCGTCGGAAGAGTAATCATAGTCCGATGCTTCGACGTATGTTGGTGGCGCGAATTGGACAGTCTTCGCGTTTCTCCGTCGCATGGCCTTCTTCAGGGGGTTCTTGGATTTCTCTGCCGTGTCGCCGAGCATGGTCGCTGATAGGTCGATGTTCCTGTGCTTGTTGAGACGCGCTAGGCGTTCGGTGGGCGTTTCGATGTGTTCTGCGGGGAGATAACCTTGGGAGGATTAGTGGAGAAGAATCAGCCGACGATTGAGTATACTGACCAATACTGTTGTCCTTGGAGACGCGTACCAGCCACCAGTAGCTGTTACTGTCGTCAAGTAACACCATTGTGTCACCTTTGGTTGCGTTTGCTTGACCCTCAACGGTTGCGACAAATGTGTGTAGGGCGTAGACGAATTCAAAATCGATGTCTTCTGTTTCTCGTAAGCATTCGCCTCCCCAACCTGAGTCGATAAATCTGGAATGTTTAGAGAAGGAAAAGTCATTGGAGGCATCATCGTTGTCTTGGTTCAGGTCTTCGTCCCAGGAATCCGCATCACTGTCGGTAGTCCAGGAATCCTCTTCATCCTCGGGGTAGTTGGTATTGGGCGAGGGGCTTCTGTTCGCTGCCTGAAGTAGATCCGGGGTGCATTCTACGAAAGGGTCGTCTGAAATTTCCAGTAGGGCACGGCTGATTGGTTTCAGCGTACTTCGGACCTGCTCCTCGTCCAACTCGGAGATTAGTGATGCTTGCGAGTCGTCTCTTAGCATCTGTATGCGGCGTTGGACTGCCTCCAAATGCCTCGTCCTCGGACTCATACCCACCTCCGTGTCTGTATCGTGTTCGTGGTCCGGTGCGTTTGTGGTCCTTGTCCAGCCATACTCACCAAGATGATGCTCCGTTGGCTCGGTATCCATGTATGGGGAAAATTGAAAGGAAACGGGGATTGAAGTTGGTCGCATGGTTGACAAAGGAGAGCTGTCAGACGCTGGGACACTGAGAGGTCTTCGAGCGTCGGCGACAGAAATGGGAAAATGGGCAGGCGTGGTGGTGAAAGGGGAAGAAAAAGAAGAAGAAGAAGAAGAAGAAGCGAGCGTTGACTGCAACGGCGAAGATTGCGGAGTCAGAGACTCGTGTCTCGCCGGCCAGGTCGGGGGGTAACAAGGGAGAGAGTACCCACCATCGTCTATCGAGGGCGAACTGGAGATCTTGTCCATCATATCATCGTCCATGTCCTCCTCCACGTCGGCATCCTGCATGTCGCCGTCGTCACCATCGCCGCCATCTTCATCCTTTTTCCCATTTGCATGGTTTACTACGGTGCGTTCATCGTCGGAGCCGGGGTCGTCTCGAAGCGTGGTGCCGGCATCGCTCCATGCATCGTGGAGACGCGATTCTTCCGAGGAGCGCTCCTGCTCTACGTGGCGGATGGCGGCCTGCTGATGGGGCGCAGCTGGGCCTATTCCCAGAGGCGCTGGGCGTTCGGGTTGCTGAGAGTGGTCCTGAGCGGTCGGCGATGTCTTGTCCTGCAGATCGATTGTGTCTACGTGGGTGAATTAGCGTGTGCACCGCTCCAGTCGGACCCTCACTCTTCGTCTCTGTACCTGCTCTGATTATGTGAGGTCGCGTCATCCTAGCTCATGCCTCTTCGCGCCTTCAATGTTTGTGAGCTGTGGTGCGGCGCGCAGTCGCCAGGTAAAGTGAGGCGCAATCGATGGCCGGGTTGTCTTGCGCAGGGACTCGGTAAGCGCGTCCGAGTTGCTGTGGAGATGGAGATGCAGTCTGCCAGCTGGCCTTCTTCGTCCAGCCCAAGGGTTGGAGGCGTCGTCGCATGCGTTAATCCGTCGTTTTCTGGAGCTGGAGCTGGAGCCGTTGGGGCACCTGCGGCGGTGCGGAGATGGGTCGCTGATGTGTGAAGGACATGCGAACACGGTGACGCGGCCAACAGGGGCAAGGCGGTCGGATGGATATCAATGCGGCGATGTCGGGCGGTGAGAGGGCTCGTCGGCGGCCGAGGGGAGGTGATGTGAGGTTGTCTTGTGGCTAGGCAGGAGGGTGAATTATTTTGGCGTCTTTGGGTCGCTCCTTCCCCGAACGCCACGCCCCTGCCCGGTTCTGAAACACCTCACTTGGGCACATTACACCAGATTGGTTCGTCTCTAGGCCTCGCGCTAGCCTGTTCCTGGCCCCTCCATTTCGAAAAGGAGATGCGGCTCGGTCCTTTTACATCACCGCCTTGATCCATGGCCGCATCTCCAAGCCCTCTTGGATGAGATCCCTCGTTGCATACATGTCGAGTCTGTTGCACTGCCGCTGCGCTGCCGCCTTCATGCGGGGAAACCGCCCGCTCCGCAGCCCACCCAACACGAACTTGGAACATTGACCAGACACCAAACTTGTCTTGCCTCGCATTGATTGTCTCACGCTGCCGTGGCCCAGCGGTTTCCAAACTACCCCGTCACCTCATCACGTGTCTCTTGTTTCGATTCAAATCCACCCGAAATAGACGCAATACTAGCGTGTCTTCACTTTTCTTCGATACCCATACAATGCCCAAAGCGTGACGCGGCTGAACGACGATCCAAAAAGACGTCTACGCAACACGAGAAGCCGAGGGCCACGTGTATCATCTACCGATCCCGCCGAGAGCTTCATCAAACAAACACCTCAACAACCCCACTCTTTCCACACCCACCCCGCAAAAGCATTCTTGCCATGTGGAATAGCGTCATAGGACGGAACTATGCATCGTTTTCTTACTCTACATTTCAAGAACAGAAAACGCCCCAAATATCCAAACAATCGTAACACCACGACACCATACAAATTTCCACGCTGCCCGTCCGGTCGAAAGAGGTTGCAGAATCCCAATTGCCAAGGCCCAAAAGAACCAAATACCCAAGTACAATGAGACGTTGAAGACATGCAATCCGTGCAAGCGCCACATGAAAACCCACCCTTACTCAATCCCAAGACAATGCAATTGAACCCCATTCCTCCTATCCCTGGTCCATGACAGTCTGGCACTGCTTGCGCTTTTCCGACGACACAGCGTGTGGTGCTCCTTTTCTGCTTCTGCTTTGATGCACGTGTGATATGAGAGCTATGAGCTTCATTCAAAGGGAAGCTCAAGTGTTGTATCGCTGACCTTGTTGAAATAGTAAACATCTTCCAGTATCGAACGGGTTTCTTGGGTGTGCAGATGTCCCCACTACAGCCTTGAGATCTCGGGCGAAAGTCTCGTTCAGTAGGGCAAGGAGCCTCAGATCGGTTGAGCGATAGTCTCTTTCATCTCGTCTTCTTACCCCCCCGATGTGATGCCAAAACAAAGCTGGTAGCTCTGTTGATCCAACACAGTTTTGATGCTCTGCGGCCAAATGGGAAATTGGTTCGTCGGGCTGTGTCTACGCTTGGAGTCCCTTGTGTATCAAAGTTGTCTGTCCCTCTCGTTCCTCGCCAAATTCATGGCTCGTCCGGTACCCTTCTCTAAAATACGAAGACCCGTCCCTAGCACAAACGCGCCTATTAACAAGCTCGCGTGTTTGATCATGCGTGGTGGCTCCAGATTTGAGCTGTTTCATGGTCCACGCAAAAACTAGCGCATCTTCTGCATTCCAGTATCCGGTGAAAGAGACTAGGTTCTCTATTTCAAGACTGAAATCGTAATCCCCTCTGTCGTTGGTTCCCAAAGCACGTGTCTGTCCTATCACAGTGTATCTATCGTTTCCGACAGCCCTGACTATCAAGCCGAGACCTTGGTTCATCCATTGAGAATTGGAATAACGTAGATGCCAATCACCTCTTTTGGTCTCAGATGGAGCTTGCATGACCAACACTTGAAGGCCATTGCTCAATTCTAGAATACAGTCCTCATTGTGCTCTTGTGTCGGCATGTATACTTGCCAACGACTTGCATTAGATAGCTGAACGGAATCGAGAGCTCTTGTATGATGGCATATTTGTATGCCATCCCAAAAGGATTTTTCTGTCCTACTATAGTCGTCACGATGCGAGTGTGTGTCGACTTGAGATGCACAGGTGCGCGCTGCGAGGGCTCGCCGTAGAGATGCCTCGTTTTCAGTAATCTCGAAATTGGTGAGCAACCGCCCTAAGGAATGCACAATCATAGAAATTCCTTGGGAATTAATCAGTTCCAAAGTCTGAAGGGCCACCTCAAACTTGTCCTTTCGATAATCGACGATCGGTTTCTCTCCGCCTGGCCAGTTTACGAGAGATAGAATTCCAAATAATCTGTCCCTCGGATCACTACACTGAAACTCTCCAAAAAGCACGAGATCTACTAAAGTAGTCTTCGTGTTTGTGCAACTGAATCCCAGGTGTTCAGATTGAGGGTAGACGGCTGCGAATGATTCAGTCAATTCCCACTCGGCTTTTGTGCGAGAACTAGCCACTACGCCCCCCATAGTTGATACAAGTCGCCTCATCAAGGTAGAGACTTTCGAGTCACGATACAGTCGAGGTTCTGCCCACAAGTCCAGAAGCCAGCAAAGAGCTAACAGATCCTCAGCTGAGTGCAGGCTCGGCCCATGGATATACGATACGCCTCTGGCCAAATGTAGCTCCTGCATTACCCAAAGACGTGTGAAATATGGTCGCCGCAAGAATGAGATGAGTGCATCGTACACTCTGCGGCGCGTCATGACACCCATGACGAGGAGACAGTGGACAGTCAATCTTTTACTTTGCCTAATCGGATTCCTCCAACTTTCGAACTTGACCCTTCTAATCATTGTACCAATTGTTCTCAGGAGCGAGTGATGTTTCAGTATGACTACTGATGGAAACTCGCTATCGTTTTCGTGAGGTCCAACACACGCGAAAACATGCTTTGCTCTGGAGTAGATCTCGCCCATGATGCCGACTTGGTGGTTCTTTTCTTCAGTATTCTGATCGATGCAAACGGCGTCCACCCAGAAATAATGACTAGCCTTTGATGCGAAGGCTTGCTGAAGGACATATTCACAGTTGCGTCGTATCACGAAAGGCTTGCCGTTCACCGTGATTGCAGTGGTGTCTGCAGGATGGCCCCATGTGTACGATATCGCGTAGTACGATGGTGCGTCATCGATGGGCCATGTGGAGATGTCGCATTCGACGTGTTGCTCGAAGTCGCCGCGGATGATGTCTAGTAGGCGGAAATGCGTAGCGGAGTCGGGAAGTGGGTCGTGCTCGAAAGCGGGAAGCGGGGTTCCGGTCGTCATGATAGTGGGGCTATAAGAGGGAGCAGCCGTGGCGCGCGAGCGATATAGTGGCAAGTACGATCGTCCAACGAATACGAGATGAGTTGTTTTTCATGAAGTCAAACGGAGATCGAAGTCGAGGTGAGGAGCTCCGTGAAAAGGCTGAAGCTCAAGTGTGACTCTGCTTATCTGCCCAGCGAGGCTGAGCGTGCGCATCAGCCGTACGCGCAGGTGTAGAGGCTGTCTGCCAGCCTCTACACCACCCGAGCTCTGAATGCAACCGGCGAGAATGTCAAAGCCTTCTTTGATTCCTGGCTGCATGGGCGGGCGTGTTAGCACTCGGCTTCGTCTATCGATACTTCGACGCTGGCGCTTGCGGCAGGGCAAGAGGACGCACCGCGAACGGTGTCAGCCGCGTCGAAGAAAGAAGTTCAGGATACGAAGCGCCCGCCACCCAAAATTCCAAGCGAGCTGCCATCTTAAGTTCTCATGGCAAGCGCCCAAGCACAGCCCCTGCCTCGCGCTCATGAGATACTCTGAAAAATCTACTCACACATCAATTACTGAGATGCAATCACAAAGAGTTGGTGATTTGAGAACCCGGGAACCCGGGAGCCTTTTTGCATTCAACGTTTTGCATGCCTACTATCTATTGCTGCCCGTTTATACCCAGGTAAGGCTGATGCCGGCCAGGCAGGCCTAGTAAAAGACGCTTTCAATACTGGCCCCTTCTACACCTGGCAAAGGGCATCCTCGTTTCGCATCTATTTATCCGTTCCTCTGCTCGCCGATGTCGCTTGCTCAAAAAGCCCTCTGCCCAAACGCATACTTTTGCTTCTTGTAACACTACGTCTCCCACTCCCTCTTCTGTTCCTCAGCTCTAGCCCCGTTCTCCGCCGCAACGTCTACACGTGAATTCCACTACTGTTGCGGCTGCCTGAACGACGCCCCAGCCTCCCGCGCCTGTCACGCAGTCTCCTGAGGTCTCGTCAGCCAGGCCTTCTCACGGTCACCCTTCAACTGTTCGTACCGCCTCCGATGCTCATGCTCAGCCGCCTGCCCGCGCTTCGCCTCAGCCTTCGGTTCCATATTCATCCATGCACCAAACGCCCGTCTCACCTCTGCCACAGCATCATGCCAGAACGGACCTTGAGCCAGTTTGTCCCAGCAACGGTTGCCGAGCATATTCTCACTCTGTGGATTGATGCCCACCCTGAGGCCTAGCTTACCACCCCCACCAGTTCCACTGTATAGTCAGTCTGTCTGCGCAGACCTGCGGGACGTACTTGTTTGCAAGGCTGGACACCTAAAAGCATCCTGGAGCTCTTGCCAGCCCCGGTCGCTGTCTTTGGAATACCTGCAGTGGGCGTGATTCTTAAAGTCGCGGACTCTGGCGCAGTACTTATTCGCAAGCATGATACCGCACTCCACGCGCAGCCCCATGATGTTGTCAGTCTGCAAACCTTTGCTCTCTTCCCGCTCCGCATCCGGTGTTGCCTTCTCTTCGTGAGTCTCCGTACCACTGACGGCTTTCTCGCTCGCAGCAGTCTCGACACTGCATCCCACCGACTGCTTTTCAACAGCCACATGTCCTGCCTTCTCTACACCCTTCTCATCCATGTGGAACTCTTTGAACTCCAAAACCTCCCCACCAAACAGAAGATACATCCTCACAACCATTGACAAGACAGCCAAAGGAACTAGCAGCAACTTATTCTTGAGAGTCTAGACGAACACTCCAGTATTGAATAAGATGGTAAACTGTAGCTTGGTCACCGGGAGTGGATCGCCCGCAGCCTTGGAATTGGGAAATGCGGAGAAGTAGGGTACGAGGCGCGACACGAGTATCTAGAGTCCAGCAAACGTGTCGCACGCTTCATCTCCTCAGGTGGCGATGTAGTCGGTAATGTCTCCCGGGTTTTAGTTGAATTCTGCCACGGAAATTCTTTCATGTTGGTCGCAGTTGTGGTAGGAGTGTTCATCTTGTGATCCATATCGTATCGTTCAAGAAAAATTCACAGTAGGTAAGTGAAGTTTCCAGTTGGGTTGAACTGAAGTCGAGGCAAGTGTGAGAGTTGCAGTATGTAATTGGTATAGCGGTACATGAGTAATGTTGTAGCAGAGGGCGCGAACGAGCGTGTGGGGGGCGAGATCTCGCTGTGTAGGCAAATCCGTGCACTGGGGAGTGAATTGCTCGAGTGGGAAGCGGGTGAAGTGCAAAGGTAATGGTACGGAATCGGGCGGTCGCCTGGGCGATTGCTCAAACCATGAAATGTAAGCAGGATAGGAACAAAGATACGGCGACTTGATGCGCCCCATTCCATCGAGAATGAGATGACAAGATTGTGCCTAGGGCTAGTAAGGAATCTACAAATCACACTACCCACTCGTCCCCATTCCCCCACCATTAGCCTCATCCAACTTCCTCTTCTGATCATCCCTTTCCTCCAAACCCACATTAATGTTGAAATGCTGACCCCTTATCCACTCATAAAACGCCCCCGCCGTAACGCCCTTCATAGGCGTCTCCCACTTTCCCGTAATCTCCGTCTCCAGCGCCTCAGAGTCAATAGACACCGGTTCATGAGCCCGAAGCACAAATACAATGGAATGTCTATACGCCCTTTCCCCCGGCTGTCCCCCCACTCCCTTCAGCCAATCACTCACTCCCGGTTTCCCATAAGAAACAACCCGATGCCCACCGGCAGGCACCCTGCCATTAGCCAACCGCTCCAACTGTCTCCCAACCAACAGCGTCGCCCCTTTATCCCCTTTTCTCTCAACCTCCCTCTCTACATCGAACCACCCGCCCCCGTCCCAAACCTCCAACCCAGCCACATTCCCCACAACAACGCTCAACAACCCCAAATCCGCATGCGCCTCCGCAACAACCTTCTCCTCCCACCCCTCATACCGAAAAAGTCGCAGCATCGTCGCCGTCTTGTCTTCCTCGTGCTCCGGCATCAGCGCACACGGTCCCACGAAACGTCTTAGACCTTCGTTCTCCGCGTCAGGAAGACCCAGGGACGTGGACATGCGGCCGAGCGTGCTGGAGCAGTGCGTACCGAGGAGATCCCAGTACCGTTTCGCGGGTTCTCGCAGGATCTCGGGGCAGTAGGCGAGAGTGCGGAGGGTGATGAATTCTTTTTCGCCGCGTATGCTGGACCAGCCTTCTTCAGAGCCGAGGCGGTGCCTCCATTGCGCTTTTTCTGGCACTGGGAGGTTGAAGAAGGCTTGGCTGGCGGTGAAGAGGTCTTGGTAGGCGGTTTGGAGGGGATGAGGACCTGGTGCTGCAGTGTTGTAGCTTGAGTCTTGTATTGGGGTTGCTTGAGGGGAACTGTTGGGGAAGGTGAGGGTCGTCCAGCCTAGTGTTGATAGCGTGTGTTGGTGTTGTGGGAGGACGAGGGGAAGGGGCGCGGAGATGAGTGGTGGACGCGTGTCTTGCATTTCATCGTTCTGTTGCTGCGGCTTTTTATTCTTGGTAGTTGTTCTTCGCTTCGATCGGAAGCGTGAGATGATGTTTGAGATGGAGAAGTGATGGTCGGACGACTTTGGATTAAGAGTTGTAGCCATGATTTCTAAAGGTAAAGTCGAATGTGCCACGGACGTCTTGCTTGCGTTCAATGTTTTGTAGAGTGTTGAGAAATAAAGAGTAAAAAGTATCGCGGGGATAGTATGGAGATATAGAAGGCGTTGCTATAGAAGGATCAGTGACGTTGGGTTAGGAAGCTAAGCCACGATTGCACAGCCCCACCAGTGAGCTTACTAGTCGCGCAAGGCGTCCTACCCACACGATTGCATCAGCAATGCAAGAGCCGTATACCATATCCCACAGCTCCAGACAAAGTCGTCGAGAGCCTTCAGAAGATTGATTCAGCTGTACCCTACAATCTCTGCCTATTCTTATCCCACAACTCCCTCTCTCTCAATACAAACCAGTCATACAACAATGGCTTGATCTTGACAATGCCATCTTTCGTGTCGCATCCAAACTCCATACCAGGCTTCCATGTGCCACCCTCAGCACTAACCTTCATACTCGTCATGTTCTCCAATCGACACATGGCAAGCCCCACGTTGCCAATACCTGCGACGAACTTGCCTGCAGCGCGTCCCTTCTTGATATTACCACTCTCGTCGAGTTGCTTTATATCAGTACCATGACCAGGAAGGGCAGATGGCATTGCGGCCGCGTAGAGTTCAACTGGTAGAATGCGCTTTCGTACTATGCCGGTATGTTTTGTGCGAATAGTGAGTTCCTGGCCAACGTAACAGCCCTTTTTGAAGTCTATGCCTTGCCAAAGATCGATGTTACATTCCATCGGCAGTGCGCCCTCTCGTGGTATTTCGACCTGTCCTTCCGGTATGCCATTTCGATAGCGTTGGAGGTGGTATTGTTGAACATCTACTGGCTGAGCTCCTTCCACCAATGTTTTCGTTTCTGCCTTGGCCAGAAATCGATGCATATCTGGTGCGCGAGGATCTTTCAGCCTGGCGATGAGGCCCCCGGTATTTGTTTGCTCAGCTGCAGAGCCCCAAGCCGACCATACGCGCACATTGTCTTCGCTCACGTCCTCGATTTGTATCTTGCTCCTTAGCTTGTGGCGTTTCAAATGCTTCTTTAAGGAGTCCACCTCCCCCGCATCTACCTCAATGTAGCATGCCCAGTGTCCTTTTTCCGCAACAAGTTCTGGCCATACCCATACAAAGACGTCCCACAACACTCTGCCCCGCGCATCCAAGAACGCCGAGTAGAAGGACATGTGGCGGTTCGGGTCGACATTGTTTGTTACCAGGCCTTGTAGGAATTTGGCGGTATCGAGACCGGAGAGGGAGATCAAGCGACGGTGCGGGAGGGGCGCAAAGCCTGAGCTCGCCACTGGCGATGCCGGGAGGGCTGTCGAGTATGAGCGTGGTGAGAATTTTCCACAAGTCACTTCAGTTCTTCCAGGTAGTGCGAAGGCTCGGCTGCGGAGGTGCTGATGCGAAGCCGATTGGTATGAGTCTTTGCGGGAGCATGACGATACGGTGCTAAAACTTCGAGGTGCGCCAACGGCCGGATTGCGCAGGCGAAGTAGACCAGTGCGACATGCATCGCAAATGTATTTTGAATTCAGCGCCGGTACGCTCAGCGATAGGGTTGCCATGGCGTTGATTAGGAATGGGTGAGGTTCGGAAACGCGGCGAAGAGCTCTGACGACATGTTCGACATGCCTCGGCATTTGCGGAGTTAAGAAATCAACAAATCAATGTAGCACTGAATATTGCATAGAGATCAAACCACATGTTCACAACATCAAGACACATGTACTGCTGAAAAAGCCAGCTACACTGAGGCTGGCAGATAATACAAGATATGCGACAATCGCTAAGTTATGCGAACCAATCGATTTCCAACAAACGCCAGTGCTTAAAGGAGCAGCTTATGAATCTCGAACCATCATGCTGTCAAACCAACACCTAGTCCTGTTTCTTACCAGTTAGCCTCGAGCGCTCGTTGTTGGCACCCTTTGAATTCCCCGCATCCGAGTCGTCGTCGCTCTCTTCATCGCTCTCTTCCTCGCTCTCCTCGTCACTTTCCTCCCCGCTCCCATCACTACTCCACTTGTCGTCCTCGCCTACGGCGAAAATCGTATCGCCATCGAGACTCTCCCTAGGGGGCACGATAGGCTTTTGTGCCTGAGGTGCAGGTAGAGGAGATGCATCGCGTGCGATGTTGTTATTTGACCTTTGCACTGGATCGTATGAAGGAGGATTGTTCGAGCCACCCTCTTCTTCGTCCATGGAGTCCCTAAGTGAGGCAATCTCGAAGCCTTCGTCATCCTGGGCAATCTAGGAAAAAGTCAGTAAAGGTTCAGGAAGCAGACGATTTGCTAAAAGTACCTCGTCACTCATGGCGAATCTCCTGTTGTTGGCCGTCGGCCTCCACATGTATGCGACGAAGCAAACATCGACCAGGTATACGAGGTTCAGCCAGCCGTCAAGGACGAACCATCGTGTCTGCCAATGAGTCGGCGCAAAGTCGGGTGTCGAAGCGCCAGCAAAAGTGAAGCTGTTGATAAAGAAAAAGCCAAATATGACGATGATACTCGTCAAGATACACCACCATAATCTCTTGTACATGGTAGCTTTGACGTGTTGTTTGCGCTCCATAAGGTCTTTCATGGTAAGGTTCAGCGAGTTCAGAGTCCAAATGTAAAAGGCCGTGAGGGTGGCGGATAGTGGCAGGATGACAAGCAATACAATGGGGCCGGCATCGTCGGGGCGAACAGTAAGCGAGGCGACAGCGTAGATGACACCAAAGATGAAATGCGCTACGGCAAGCCAGCGGACAACGGTCATGGTCTTTCCGAGCGAGGGTTTGACGACACCATAACCCATGCATACAATGAGGAGCAAGAAGAACGAGAACGAGTTGCGGAACGCGTTGAGCACGGCGACGGTAATCATCAAAACTTTGGCGCCAACATTGTTACCATGGCGATTCTGGTAGTCGTAATATCCCCAAGTCATGAGCATCTCCAAGACTAGGAAGACAAGAATAGCCGTAATGTAATTTTGGACGGCAAGGATATCGTGCCTGTTCTGGAAGTATAAGAACCCCCAGAATGCAAGGACGACGAAGTAGACGATTGTAATGCCGCCGTAGAAGGGTAGTTTCGCGATTTGGGCTGCTTGGAGTTCACCGTACGCATTCCGGAAAGTCACGATAGCCTCATATTCTAGTCGCTTGTCTTGGGCCGCTGCCGCCACACAGTAGTATCCTGTCTTTATCGGTATCTTCTTCTCTCCATTTGCGACGGGGTAGTTGATCGGCTTGGGGTCGTTTAGGTTGATTGCGGCGGTTCGGATGTGCATTTGGGAGACCTCCTCGGCGTTCTCGGCGAGCACCCACTCGCCTTTGTGCGTTCCGTTACAGAGATTCAGCTTGATGGATTCGTCGTCACAGATATAATGGCGGTTTTCCTGTTGCGAGGTTAGCAGATGTAGCCTCGTGCTGGCACAGGCTCCACTAACATCGTTCACGGGCAAGTCGGAGGGTGCGCCCAACAGCAACGTGTCTTTCCACTCCCAGACTACCACGCTGACAGTCGGATCCTTGATTCCCTCATTCTTCTTCGGGTCTTTTATGAACTTGACGAGTATGAAGGGGTCGACCTTCCCACCCCACGACTTCTTGCTGTACATGCCCGAGCATTTCTGGCGATCTTCTTGATTCTGGGGCGAATTAGCAGGCGATAAGATTTGGGGTAGAATTCCAACTTACCAAAGTGACGTCCACCGCTGCTACTGCTGTGACTGTAGTCAACAGCAGCAGAGCGATATTGCGCAGCCGTGCCTTCATCCTGGTGGGAGATGTAAGGCCAGCTGGCGGAGCTGACGGCTAATAAGCTCTGGCTCTTCAGGCGAGTGAATGCGATTCGAATCGCGTCGGTGCCGGTTTCTCTTCTTTATGAAACGGTCAGAGATGGGTCATGGGCGCAGGTTTGCCCGTGGAGACGTAGATGTTTGGATTGCGCGTTCGTCCACCTCCAGGTCCGCCTTGCCGGCATCTCGGGTTAGCGCGCGCCCAGAGTGTGGCGCAGTCCCGCCCGCACCCTTCCAAGGGCAACCACCGCCGAGGCCGCTGACGAGTCAGCCCTACACAACCACTTCGACCCCAATACACTTCGATCGCGCAGAAATGCCAGGCAAACACATTGAAGATGCTTCCAATGAGCCTTGTAGGCGATGCCAGGGCGTTTCGGTTCTTGTGGTACGCTCTGAGCCACTTTGCCAGTCAGTCCCGCGCCACTTTGGGAGAAAATGAGGAATTCGCTAAAATTCCTACAGTGACTGTTTCGCCCGATATGTCCACACCAAGTGTATAAAGCGCTTGGAATCGTTCCGTGTCAACTTTGGGGCAGAAAAGCAACGTAGGATTCTGGTGCCCCTGTCTTTTGGATTCTCTTCCGTTACTCTCCTGCATGTCCTGGATCTACATCTCAAAACACAAAAGAGTAAGACTGGTCGCACCGGCTTTGAAATAAACGCCATCTATGTCGAAGAGCCAGGAAAGACCGGACAAGCCGGCGAATCTCTTGACAAGGTCCGCGAGCAATATCCGGATCATGAGTATGCCTCGCTGCCGTTGCACGATGTATTCCGCCTGGTCCCAGATGATGCCTCACTGAAATCTCTTGTGCCACAAATCGGACACAAGGGAGATTCGAGCCCTGAAGAGCATTTTGTGCATATGATCAACTCGCTCACCTCAGCCACAGCGCGCGCAGATGTAATTTCAACTTTACGAACGCGACTGATCGTGGAGCACGCGAAGTTGAACGGCTGCGAGAGCATCCTCTGGGGCGACAGTACCACCAGCCTCGCACAGAAAACGCTTGCCGAGACGGCGAAAGGCCGAGGCTTTTCACTACCATGGCAAATCTCGGATGGCGAATCGCCCTTTGGTCTCAAATTCCACTACCCGCTGAGAGATGTCCTCAAGAAAGAGCTAGTGTCATACGTCAACATGGCAGAATCTGGTCTGGTATCGCTAGTCCTTGGAACATCCTCAGATGCCACACAGGCATCCACAAGCTCCAAGAACACCACCATTGACGATTTGATGAAACAGTACTTTGAGTCTGTGGAAGAGAACTTCCCAAGCATCGTCGCGAATGTCGTTCGCACATCAAGCAGACTTGAAGTACGTCCCGACGCGCTTTCAGATCCCCACTGCAGTCTCTGCAGCATGCCTGTTCCTGGTGGACGATTTGGTATCCATGGTTGGGGTGGCGACCAACACGACGGAAATGACTCTGAATCTGCGAGCACTGCACGGAACATCTGCTATGGCTGCACTAGGTCGCTACCTAAGGTCGTGCTGAGCGCAAACGGAGACTGAGGAAGGTTTTCCAGAGTGTCGGCTGAAACACTATATACTACGCTTCAGCACCAGATTCGTTCCAACACGCGACGCCATTCCAATGCCAGTAGCAACGTACCCCCAAAGTTTTTCTTAAAAGTCCTCGGAGATGCTTCCGGCGGCCGGTGTTCACGAGCCTCAGCCGCTTCCCTGAGTGTTGTCGCTGGGTCGTTCAGCTGGCTATCATCCAGCAGCAATGTTCTGAGTCAGTGCTGTAAATGGGATGGGGACTTAGGTGCAAGCGCCTTATGCAGTCATAACTCTCGTACATGACCGGGTGAAAGATTGCCAGGGTCAAGGCGTTCCTACAAGTAAAGCTGTACATAGTGGGATGCGGGATAGCTAGGTAACAGTCGATAAATGATGAATGAGTGTATATGACCAGTCAGAGTATCTAATTTCATTGTCCTCACACCGATAGGTAGACCAGGAACGCAATTTGGATACCCAGCAACAAATTTGCTTTGCGCATGATTTGTCCCTGTCGAGCAGACGTTGGATCAAGATCCCGTTAGCGATACATGGCTCCCTTCACCAACGACCCGACCTCTTTGCTAGAAAAGGCGCAATGTCCAATACCTTCCTGGTCGACACTGACGATACCCCATTGAAGCTTCTGTTCTGACAAAACACTGTCTCTAGGTCCAGACTGCTCCTCAGGGTGGCACTCTGCACTGATTGCCAGGCTGCAACTCGCCGCGAGGGACATGCCGCTCTTGTAGGACAAGTGTCCAAAACCGACGACAGATGCCACCATGAAGATGCCGAGAATAATTACAGCCAACATAGCTACGGGCGAGTAACCCAATCTCTTCTGTGACGGAGCGGATTCATCTGTGCCCATTACGGGCTCACCGGATCTATCGTAGATATCCAGTGACACCACGAACATAGATTGCGAAATCAGCCAATGGAGAGTAGCGCTTAATATGACAAGCGGAAATCCGAAACGATATGGTAGCTGGAGGAAATATGTGGATCGCTGAGAGCCTTTTGGCTCTACCGAGACTCGCAAACCCTTACGTTTGTGTCCATACGACGTCCATTCGTAGCCCATTAGCATAGCTGTGAATAGAGAGTTGTACGCGAAATAGCAGAACGACAGGACCACCTGTGGCAAATTTGCTAACAGTGCGATCGCGACTACGTTGTTTTCTAACGACGTAGCGTCGACCAGAGCGCGCGTGTCGACAGCACCAAGGCCGAGGCCGAATACAGCGGACAAGCTTAGTCGTCCCACGTTGCTGACTGTTCGTGCTCCCCAAATCATAAGAGCAGCCACGGTGATGAGAACAGTGACATACCTGACGACAGATTAGTTTGTTGTAAGTTCTAGCATCGTGGGGCTGAATACAGCAAAAGAGTCGTGTAACGGCGCCGTTGGCTTGTAGTATCTTTCCATCGCCAGTCTCGACCTTCCCAAGGCCTTGCATTTACACGATACCCAGTCCTGCATTCGTTTGCGCTCATCATACTGCTATCGACGGTGTAAATATCTCTATTGTCAATGAAAGATGCAACAGCATCGCCCATGGTGAGAATTGGATTGCTTTTCATAAAGCTGACGACGCAAATCATGAGCACAGCTTTGACTATCTCAATGTTAGCTTCTATTTCAGCATTTTTTCAATATGCAGAGAGTACAGCTTGCAAGCAGCTGCCAAAGAGAGTTGAAACTCACATAAGTTCAGCATCGTCACGATAATGGAGATAATTCGGCTGAAGCGTAGCGTGCAACGTGGAACAACTGGCTCGCTGAGACAATATTGGACAGACCACACTCCTCTCATGTCGCCCACCTTCCAAGGCGGGAACGAGCTCTTGATTTGTTCAATCTCATTTGCGCATGGTACCCCAGTATAAGAGAGGCCGCTACAGACCCAGGAGAAAGAATTTGGCGCATAACTTGAACGTACGCCGAGTGTTGCGTCGAAGCCCATCAAAGAGTACAGGAAGGTTCGTTGCGAAAACTCTTCAACCGGACGGAGAGAGGTAGTTGCATTATAACTGTCATTCGTGACAAGCAGGACATGTCGCCGATTGGATTGGAGCGGGGTAGCGTATTCACTAAGGCACTCCATAGGGTCCAATCGCTCAAGTAAACCCTCGCGTGACTTTGTCCACAACTCCTTTAATTCAATGTCGTACCATGTTTGGTCTACTTCAGTCCGATTGAGGCAATCGCTACATTCCGTATTTAGGAACGCTTCATTGATTACATAACCAGAGTAGGAGTTCGTCGATGTGGTCGCATAGATGGCAGAATTGTATCTGTCGGCTTAGTACCTCTGCACCTCGAGGATAGATGACAACTTACAGAAGATGTAGAGGAACTGAGCTTAGACCAAGCAGAAGCCATATGCATAGCCTGCGTCGGCTTATGTGTTTTAGATTCCGGATGCTGGGTACACCAACATCGAGCCAATATCGTGCCTCATGCGCTTTATCAATCTCTGTTCGCGTGGGAGCAGATAGACATTGCATACAGTAATTACTGCCGCTCAGTAATATCGTACTAAAGACGTTGATGAGTATATGAAGTCCACGATTAAGGTTCTTGATGCGCCCACAATCCCCTTCACTCAGATTGCCCCCGGTTTTGGCATGTGTTGCTGAAGCCCAGGTCGTCACGGCAAGGTTTATGGAGAAAACAATAAATGCCCATGTTGCGAAATGCAGGACGGCGAATCTCCATCCGGTGAAGCGTCGCCGAAGACGATGGATCCGGGAAATGTTTACAGGCTCATGGGGTTGGGCTTGGAAATCGCGAGCGTCAGATAGAGAGCAATCCCCGGCACTTCGAGCTGATAACAACGATAGTTCTGTCGCGTCAGCGTTATGCTTCAGGCTGCCAACGTCCTGTTTCCAGTTGTAGGCTGAACCAAGTTTCCTGCAGGTTTGTAATAGGCGATTTGCCATTTTCACCGCCTGAAAGCTTTCAAAAAACTCGCGCTATCGGTAAATAGAGCAAAAGTAGCTAATGATGAAAATGGAAATTTTGTGTGGGTAGTGGGGTGCGCGGGTACCAGGATTGCTGCAAGTCGAATGTAGCACGCAGCCTTGCCTTATATTCCAGATTGAGTGGTCGATGCCGAGAATCAAGGCCCCCTTTCAAGGCGCCCTGTAGCCCATGTAGCTATCCAACCAAGCAGCAATTTTCCATTTCAATGACAAGAGCATGGGGCCAAAACTTGGCGGGAGATTACGATCATGTTCTGATTGGGACAACATAACACCGCCACCGCAGATGACAGACTTGTCAGCCACGAAGTGGATCCACGTTGGGACCATATATTAAGTGGCCACAGGGCGTAGCATTCCAGCCTTGTGGCTCAACGCTCTGGCATCCCGACACAAAAGTGCATGCGACGATCAGTCCGCTAGAAGGTACAGGCGCAAGAAAAGGCGATCCTAGGGTTCAGGCAACAGGGAAATGTGTTACAGGAATAGAAAAAGGTGAAGAGTGGTATGTATTAGGCCAACAAGTTCGCTTCGCTGGGTCGTGTCACAGCCAAGAGGGCAACGCTCGTCATTCTTGTGAAAGATGAGCAAGGCGGGGCAATGCTACCTGCATCGCGACCAATCCGCTGCTAGTTTCCTTGGCATGAGGCAGTAACGCTCTATCTAAGGCAACAACAGCGCTCTCACTGAGACTCAGAGGATAGCCGTGGAATATCGCAGCTTGGACAACTTCGTGCTTTTTGTCGGCAACACTTGTGGATGCGTCCAATCTTAAGCCTCAGGATCCCTTTTGAAACCCAAGGCAAAAGCACGCGAGCCGTGAAGAAAGTGATCTGTAACCCCAGGAAGATATCGTAGTCGATTTCCAGCTTACTAGTAACGCCATCATTGAACCCCTTCTGCGTGCTGAAGATGTCCGTTCAGAAGATTTGGAAGCCCATGATATCTGAAGTATCTTCGTCCCAATTTCCATCTTCCCATCTGTCACAATAAGGGTACCGTTTGTCCCGGACGATAAAGCAAGAACATAACAACTAATAGAGATGTGCAGGAAATTCAGCGTTATTATACTATCGTAACAGGAAAGGGCCGTCGGCAGAATTAAATGCTACGACCTTGTCTCCGGCCCGGATTTTTAGCAAAGCTGTTGCTTCTAGTCTGTTATCCGGCTAAATACGGGATCTTGGTGGAACGCATTCAAATTGTGCAGACTACCACTTAGTAGCGGAGGATGCCTCAACAAGCTTAATCGTATTAAGGAGCAACACAAATATCTCTAACAAGAATCATCGCAGTTACAAGCGCCTCTTTACACTGCTTGTCTAATCTCGCACAGATACAGCTGATGGCTTCCACAACTCCCAGGGCACTACCTCAGCGCCAGCCCTCTGGAGCTGAGCCTCTACCTCTCTTTCGGTAGCCCCCGCTGGCTTGCCGTCGATGTCATAAGTAGAGTGCGCACCGCCTAACAGGATGACATTGAAACCAGCGTCTAGCGCACCTGTGCAAGTCGAAAGCACGCAGCATTCACTCTGTATTCCAAAAGCCACGATTGTCTCCACACCCTCGCCTTTCAGCTGGACTGCAAGCTGCGGATTGGACTCGAAGGTATCACCTAAGAGCGTGTGTTAACTTGATCAGAATCAACATCAAACTTCAAACGCTGCATATTACTCACGAACATCCTTTGACACCAGTCTTTCCCACCTATTATCGTACTGCGGTTTGAAAACGAGCTCCCAGGCTTTGCTTCCTTTCACCAAAGGTCCTCTCTTTGCAACCTCCTCATGCTGCACAAACACAATCTCCAAATCTGATGCTCTTCCACCTCCGCTAGCCGAGGCGATTGCTTGACGTGCTCTCTGCAGGATCTCACCTCCAGCCTCTCGAATTCGCGCCGCGTGGGGAATTTCCGTCGTTGCGTTTTGCGCCAATTCGACTTGGATATCGATCACGAAGAGTGCTGTACGTGCCATGGCGTACTCTACACAGAGGTTGTAGTAGTCGGGTTTCTTTGGGAGAGTCGGAAGGTCTTTGCAAGGTTGTGCATGCGCAATGTAGGGCTTATGAGTCATTGTGCACCATCCCACCCACGCGAAACACTTGATGACTCCGCCATCATGAACCTGGTATTAAGGACGATCCACAATATAGAATCTCGTGGTCTAGGCGAAGATTTAAGCTACCGCGAGGTTTGGCTTTGTATGAGCTTTTCAAGAATGCAAGAAGACAGCTGTGGAAGCTGGATAGATCTCATTTTGTGATGGCAGCGTCGTCAAAGCGGAAGTAAGGCTCGCCAATCTTGTATCTAGGACATGGTAGCGAGAAGCAAAGCTGCGCAACCTGCATACCCAGGTGATGACCAATATAATGATACTTGGTAGCGCGGGATAGGAACATCCAGTCTAAAGTAATCGCGAAGAAAGCACATAAATTAGATAACAAGCGCATATGCCCCTCGCTCATCACGTAATTCATAGACTTACTCTTGAGCGTGAACGCCAGACGCTCTACGGCGCTGGTAGAGACTGAGTAGAAAGAGGGACATCCAAGGCTCTCACTGAGACTGAGTGCCAACCTTTGTCCGATGTTTCAGTCTAAAGAGTTTTTTAGTGGTTTCTGTAGCTAGCACTAGCGATGCGCACACGTCGAAGTCCAGAGCGCACCTTCGGACATTGGAACTGAAGCATGTATTATTTTCTTTAGCCCTTCCCAAGTTCAGAGCAAGCCTGCTCAAAAGATGTGATAATCCATAGCGTACGAAGCATCTTCTTCAGTATATATCCCGCAGCTGAATCTGGCATGACGGTGATGCATGCCCTCCTCTAGCTCACGAACGCTACAATTGCCGACAAACCTGTAGCGAACTGCTGGAATACCAGGACCACTTTCCCGTCTTAATAGAAAAGAGTTGTAGGCACCTAGGAATGTCACAACTGAATCTCCAACGCTGAGTTCACGCACTGCGGTCCCTTCTGCTTTGTTGTCCAACCGAAAGTTTCTCTCCCGTCGCCCCGGTCATAGCTCTCCTGATTGATTTGCAGATTTGAGGGGCAATTTGTCGTCTTCAACGATACCGAATAGCATACCTGGAATGGTAATGTACCAGCCGGATGGGTCCAGCTTGACTGCTGTTTCAGTGACACGTTGTAGCGGTTCTAGTAGTAATGCGCGACGATATTCCTCACAGTGTGGAGAGGGAATCCTCCAACCTGGTACCCATGATGGGAAGGGTCTCGCGTGCTCGGTGTTGGGGTGCGAAAAAATTGCCGCACATATCAAAAGATGATAGGCGTATGCTGTTTTCAGGGCTGCTTGAGCAAAGGCGTGGTAGGTTTGGTCCACGCTCAATGTATAGTCTGGCTTGTATCTGATCTTAGCGAGTTCTCGTTCCCCAGAACTCTTCCGGATCGGCACTTGCAAGTCGTTTGTGTCAACGTTGCCGGCTGCGCCGAAAAGGGCGAACATGCGATCGCGATCGTCACTACACAGTGACTTACGGTGATCACACAATAGAAGAAATATATCTTTGCTCCCAGGAGTTGTCCTGCGGGGATGCAATATACTTGATATGGTTTCATTATCCTTCCGCTTCTGATCTCCGGACCAGCCAGCGATGGTTTCGATAAGGCTGAACCAGTTTGAATACTGATACCATTCCCCGTCTATTGCGAAATGTATGTTTACTTCTTGAGCAACCAATAATTCTTGGACTACCTGCACCACATCAGTGGTAGTTCGTAAGCTTTTCATGAAGTACGTATGTACGGCCCACTTACCCACCGTCTTGTGAACCAATCGCTTTCGTAGATATCCTGACCCTTTCTGAAAGAGCCCAGAATGACATGGACACGCTCTGCATTGAAATACATTTCTGCCATCTTCTGCACCTGGCTGCTTCTTTCCACATCATCCGCCTGATTGATGCAAATGCTATCCATCCAGTAGTACGGGCGATCTGGAGTCTGACCCGACAGCGAGGCCAGCCGACCGAGCACTTGGCGGAGATTCTTCGTGACCTTCAGGTGACTTGTACATCCATCGCAGACAAGGTCGTGTACAAAAGAAGGGTCACCCCAGACGTACGAGATCGCTTCATAGGGCCGACTCTTTGCTGGTTCGCTCATGAACTGATGCTCGATGTCGCATTCGATTATGTCTTCGCGGTGGTCGCTGAGCCCAACTTTCACGACCCTGAGCTCGTCTTTGGAATCGTCGAGAGCGCGGTAGTGATATGCCGTGCGCAAGGCCGAATCGATCAATGTGGTGTCTTCTGTTGCTGCTGATGACATGTGGGTGGTGTTGCATTCTTTGCTGCTACTAGCCATCGCTTGATGCACTGGTTTGACTGGGTATCAAGAATAGTTAGAGGCTAGAATGATGCTTTTTTATTTTGAGAGTGTCGCAAGTAAGGTAGCAGCACTGGTCATCGTTGTATGTGAAATGTGATGGGAAGTAGCGGGGCTGTGCAACCCGCATAATGACCAATCCAATGATCAATCTTAGCGCGAGACAAGAGCAATCCCGCCCAATGCATCTGCACCAACAGCGCATGTATTTACGGGAAGTAGCCTCCATCTTTAACGCTTCAAATCTATCTCTGTCACACTGTCTCTAGCCCCAAAACTCTACATCAACTCCTCGACATCTACCCGCAACCCACCACATTCGGAACCTAAGCATCCAATCCATCCCTCTCAACCAACCATCTAACAACATCTACAACCTCCGCCTCCCTCTCGCCAACCCCTTTCCCAGGCTCCCTCACCATCCCCTCCAGCACCTTATCCAACATACCCCTCAACCGACTTACCAGCACCCCAATCCTCGCCCACCCCCTGAGCCTAATCCACTCATCCACCACGAGTCCTCTGCCCAAGGTATCCACCTGAATCCTTCCCGCAAACATAAGCAAACTATACGCGTTAAACGGCGTGATATCACGTATGAAGACTTTACTCGTCGCCATCTTATTAAAGTATGCGATGAAACTGGCGTTGTGGGGGAATGTCTGGCTGGAAAAGAGCGTGGAGGATGGGTGAACGAATACGCGGCCGTTTTCTTGGTTGAAGTATTTGATTTCGCGGGCCGAGGGGTCGAGTTCGACGGCGCCGGCGATGCCGGCGGCAAATTTCTTGTCGGGAAGTTGGATGCGTGCGATTTGGGGGTTGAAGGAGCCGGCAATGAGGGCGCGGAGGAGGGCGTCGTTGGCGTTGTGTTTGTTGTATGTGGAGTGCGTCGAGGGGTTCGTGGATGAGTAATTGGTTGGTATGAAAGAGATTTCTTTGAGGGAGGACAGGTATTGTGTGCGGTTTGAGGCAATGTCGAACATGGTTTGGGGGGAGAGGCGGTTGTCTTGACACCAGAAGCGGAGGTCGCGCGTTGAGGTGCCTTTGCTGCGTAGTGCGGACCATTGTTCGTATGCGCGGAGGTCTACGAGGAGATCGCCTTGGTTGTTCGAAAATGAAGCACGTAAGCGGTCGAACTCGTTTCGAGTGTCTTGGTCCCGCTCGCGTGGTGATATGAAAGGGCTTCGCGCAGTCAGGACGGCGGCAATTGTTAAAGCGGCTTCGAGACAGCCGAATGTGGCACCGTATACAAGAAGTTTGCCTAGTCGAAGATCCGCCGGAATCATGGACATGTGACGACCAAGAGCAGTGAGTTCATCATCAGTGATGGCTCCCATTTGCGAAAGCAAGCGAACTGCGCCCTCTACCGCCGTGCTTTCAGGCGGTGTCAAAGCTGATGCAAGGAACCCAGAAACGTCTTGCACGCCCATGGCTTTGATCGACAAACACATTTGCTCAAGTGGCACGCGACGAATTTCAGGATCAGGTCGTTCCATCATCTTTGCCTCTGCATTACGGGTGTACAGCTTGTAGCAGTCACCAGCGCGAACACGTCCAGCTCGACCACGTCGCTGCTTACACGCAGCTCTCGAAGCCCATGTCTCGGCCAAACGGACCATGTTATTCTGCGGGTCATAGCTCGTCTCTTTGACTCTTCCTGTGTCAATAACGGCCACGATATCCTCGATGGTGATTGACGTCTCCGCGACATTGGTACATGCGACTACTTTGCGTTTGCCGTGGGGTGCGGGAGGAAAGACGCGCTTCTGCTCGACTGGCATAAGGGATGCATGCAATGGTAACGCATGGAGATTGACAAACTGGCTCAAAGCTTGCAGCGTGCGATCTATTTCCATGGTACCAGGAAGGAAAATTAAGATACCGCCATCCTTTGATCCAAGCTGACGATCAATATGGCGAACAGTCTCTGCAATGAGATCGTAGTTGATACCAAATCCGATACTGCGGAGGTTGGCTGAGAAGGACTTGTCTCCGGCATCATCCTCCTCGCCCATCCCATAGCCCTTGAAACCAGTGAAATGTAGGATATCGTCGACGTAGTAGTCAGTCACTGGATGGGTACGACCTTCAATCTCAACGCGACCCACCGGGCCCACCTCCTTGAAGTAGGCCTCAAAGACGTCGGCATCAAGTGTGGCACTCATAAGAATGACTTTGAGATCCTTTCGTGTCCGTAAGATTTGGCGCAGAAGAACTAGCAAGAAGTCGGTGTCCAGACTACGCTCGTGTACTTCATCAACAACGACGTGACTCACATCTGCCAGTGCGGCGACAACATCATCAGCGTTTCCGCCCGAGGTTTGCAATCGTCTGAGCAGCACACCAGTGGTGACGAATGTAATCTTGGTAGCGCCAGGTTTCTGCTTCGACTCTCCGCGGATAGTATATCCAATTTCGTCGCCAACTTGAGAACATCGCTCATCAGCGACACGATCGGCGAGACCGAGGGCAGAGATCCTACGGGGTTGCGTACAAATAATGTTCGCTACTGCACCGAGCTGTCGCTGTATCAAGTCGTCCAAAACGAATTGAACTGACTGCGTAGATTTTCCTGAACCAGTCTCTCCCGAGATAATGGTGACCTTGCAGTTGTTCACAGTACGGACGATATCGTCTCTCAAGCGCCACGCAGGAAGCGCTTGTCGGGCATTCATCATCTTCTGTTGAGCCGGGGTGCTTTGCTTTGCTTGCCATTCAGACAGTATCCTTTGGCTAGGAGGTGTAGCCGGAGTCCAATCAATAGGTCTACGGGGTCTACCTTTCACCTTCCGTCTTTGACTTTGTGGTTCGGATGCGTGATCAGCTGCAGCAAGGCCAGAAGACACGTCTGTCAGCCTTCCTGGGTTCTGGAAGATGTCGCCGGCGTTGGTTTGGATCCAGTCCACGATATCGTATACCATGGGCATGCCAATAAAGTTAGCCTCAGCATGGAGGAGGGCCTGTCTGATGATGCTCAAGCGGATATATGCTGGGATAGCCGCTTCAAAGGTGATGATCGGGACGACTGCGGGATATGGACCAAACGGCTTCCTGACTTGGAGAATGAGTCGTTTCCCTTGTTGTTTGACGTCAAGTTCGATGCGGCATGCTTCTGGTGAAGGTCGCGAGAAGAGACGGTCGTATATGGCTTCTAGTGACGACATTTCTATTTCCCACGGGTCTTCCTCAGCCGCTTCCTCTGACACGCCATCGGCCAACGAAAGATGGTCTAGCTCTTGGGCAACGCTATTATCGTCCTCATCTGGTCGAAGGAGGCGAGCTTGCAGCAGAGCAGCCGCCTTTCTTTCATCGCCACCTTGACTATCATATGCCTCTTCGCACAAGTCTAGCGAGTAACCCGCAGCTGCGAGACGCTTCACAGCTCCCTCGCGCTTGAGGTTTGAGCTGGCCATGCTTACACCAGCTACATAACCTTCGGGCAAAGACCAGGATGGGAGATCATCTTCAGGTACGTGAATGAGCAGCCACTCAATAATTTCTTCTCGGTCTTTGCAGATGTCGGCTGCTTCTTCAACGTGGCTTTTCCGGAATCCAAGATCAGTGATCTCTTCGACTAACTTGGACTTTTGAGCCGCATCCAGCTCAACGCCATTCGGATTCCAGAGTGCATCACGGCGAATCAGACGTTCTGCTTCTTTTCTCGTCCTCTTGCCCAGCTCAATCTTTGGCACTCTCTCCCATCCCTTCATCAAATTCCTGCCAGGCGCGGATCCATTCGAGGAACCAGGCATAGCCGCGCCAGGCTTCTGGTTGTGGGCCTTTTGCGCCTCGGCCTGTTCTTTCTGCTTCTTCTCGCGCGCCTTGGCAGCTGTCTCCCTGGCCTTTTCTCGCTCTGCGAAGCCAAAGAAGGGGTCTGCCTCGTACATCCAGCCCTTGCCTTCCTGTTCATCTCGCTTCTTCAACTCGGTAAATTGACCTTTCCACAAATCTTTGTACGTCGGCGGAAGCATCATGTGCAAGTTCTTCGCACTGGCAACGCGGAAGAGTGTATACGCAGCGGCGAAATTCCGGGCTTCTACAGCAGTGGGTTGGTGCGCTTGCTCTTCGAGTTCGGTGGGAATCTTGATCGGTGGTAGGGTCGTTGTCTCTCGTGTCTTTTGGTTCATCTTGGATAACACCACTGCGTAGGCAAAATGCTTCTCGCCATTCTTGCGGATGCGATAGTCTGGCTTGCTCCACTGCTGCTTTTGAAAGTGCTCCGACAGCAAATTGACGGGCAGTTTCCCAGTCCATGACGCACCAGCTATCAGAGTCCGAGTGTCAGGCTTCTTTGGCCCATCTTCTGGTTGCCCTGCGGCTCCCTTGCCCTTTCCTTTGCCCTCACTCTGGGCAGCATCACCACCGGCACTTTCGCCCTTTTTCTTTTTGGCTTTGCCATCGCCGAACACGATAAAGCTTGTATCGTCCTCAGGCGGAACCGACTTCTTCGCGGGCTTCCCGCGCGGCGGGTGAGCGTTCTTCGGCATCGTATCGGGGCGGTAAAGAGGTGTCTGGTGCTAGCAACTCCATGTACAGGCGCGTGCTTCGGAAGGGGGCGATGGTCAGAAATGTCTCCAGGGTCTGTGGGCGGTGAAGGGCGCACTCGCTGACAAAAGGGCTCAACCGCCGGAGCTCTCCCAGCAGTCTTGTTTGGTTTCGCGAAGAGCAGATGAAGCTATGCTATGTGTAGTAGCCATTTCAAGTCTTTGAGCTATTCACTTGAAGGCTGCGCGCAATCCGAAATTCCGATGGTTGCAGGGATGCCTCGGTACGCTTGGGCCACAAGTTCACGAGCCTCATCGTCATTGTTCGTCCACGCGACATTCCCATGCGCCTAATCAATGCGAGCCCCATTGCCGGGCGGCTGTTGGGTACTTTCGTCGGGAAAAAGACATCAAACGAATTCAATTCTTTTGCGAATATACTCAAGGAGCCCCCAAAAAAGAATCATGGCTACCAGCAACGGTCGCGGCTCCAACGCGGAGCAATCGCACGACACCATGACGACCAAGGAGATCGCAGGCACAGAGCCACCGAACCAGCCTCGACCCGCCACAGACCCTGCTTCACACAAACGCCCCAATGCATGTACGCTCATGTTCTTTCCATTTATACATGTCAACAAGCGACCTCAACTTACAACGCAGTCGCAGAACTCATGTCACAGTCCAAGCGACCAAAGCCACCCTCCATACCCGCCGCCGACGCGCCAGTGAAGGCCTCCATGGCCAAGAAAGGATGGGACCCACGCGATGGCCTGGGCGTATACATTGAAAGTCCCGAGACAAACCCCGAGGGAAGAGTGCTCGACTACGACGACGACTTTGTCGTAATAACAGACAAATACCCCAAAGCAAGGCACGCCCACCGAGACTCTCTATCCCGACAACCCGAGGATATAAAAGAACAATGCTAACATGCAACCCAGCGTCCACTTCCTCCTCATCCCCCGCAAACAAGCCTACTACACCCAACATCCGCTCCACGCCCTCTCCACAGATCCCGCCTTCCTCACCACAGTCCGAACACGCACAACCCGCCTGATGGACCTCGCAGCCGACGAACTCCGCCGCCAATACGGCGACTCCAGCGTCTCTGACAAGCCCTACAATTCCGCCCTGGAGGTCCTCATGTCCAGCACCCCGGACCCGCCATCCCCCTCGCAACGCGCCGCCCTCCTGCCCCCAGGCCGCGACTGGCACAAAGAAATTGTCGCAGGCGTGCATACGCATCCGTCCATGAATCACTTACACATCCATGTGTTTAGCCGCGACATGTATTCGCCGTGGGTGAAGCATAAGAAGCATTATCTCAGTTTCAACACTAGTTTTCTGGTAAGGTTGCATGAGTTTCCGCTTGAAAACGGGGATCCGCGGTTTAAGCCTGGCGACTGGCCGGCCTGGGATATGACGTGCTGGCGCTGTGGGAGGAATTTTAAGAATAAGTTCAAGGCGCTTAAGGAGCATTTGGAGGAGGAGTTTCAGGAGTGGAAGAAGGAGTGAGGGAGGGAGAGGGTGGGCATGGGGTCATCGCGGTTGCGCGTGCGTATGTATGTGGCTTTCGAAACTAAGCCCGACATGTACAGACCATGCGAGGCATAGACAACGTGGAAGAATTTACATGATGAAATCACATGCATTCATTAGGCCGGCAACATGGGAGGAGTAGTACTCATTGGAAATCCAATCCACTACAGATCTTTGCCACGGCATCATTCCAGCAGGCCAGGCTTGTCCGCTTCTTGCGCGTTGCCTCTGCAGCCCCCTCGTATGCGTCTGGAAGAGTTACATCAGTCTGAAGCAGCCTCCCACCAGCGAACCATCTCTTGTGCATGCCCATCCTGCCCCTGAGCAATTTCTCACAATGCGCAGCCGTGTATATCGTGTCTGCTCACCGAAACTACATCAAACCATCCATCAACGAATAACGAGCGTCTTAACAACAGTCGTATCGATATCGTGCAACTCGGCAGCAAACTTGCACGTGTCTCCAAAAATGCAACTCTTCGTACCCTTGCCACTCCCGTTTTTACCGGGCGGCGCGGGACACCGATGGCCGTAGATGCACTTGATGTCCTGACATCCACCGCCGTGTGTACAAGGCGCCATGCGCGCTACAAGACGCAGCGTGGCCAGCTCGCTTTCAGTGGGCTGGTAGGCGTGCAGATGCGTGCAGTTGTCGGCGTAGGGGCACTCGTCACGCAGGAAATGTACGTTACACATTTTGATCCGCTTGACACGATCTACCTCGGTCTTGTCATAGTCTTTGCATGGGGTGTCGACGCGTTGGCCGAGGCGGTTGCGGGCGATGATTTCGTCGCGGTTGGCCGGCTTGTAGAGGGGAGATGCCGGCGCGGGGGGTGGAGGCATGGCGGCTTTGGCGGCGTAGTTCATGGGCGCCGGGACGCGTTTGATAGTGGGGACGCTGTCCGACGCTAGAGTCGACGTCGATGGCGTTCGCGGCATGCTGCTCAGCATGGCTCGGGTAGGAAGCGGGCTGTCCATGAGCGGCGATCCGCTAGGTCGCTGTGTAGGCGTGGGTGCCGGGAACCGACTTGGAAAACCCGTTGATGTTGCGAAGTCATTCAGGATGCCCTTCGTCTCAATGACGCCGGCCGTGGTAGAGCTCTGAGGAAAAGGGGAAAATACAGCACCAGGTCCCCAAACCACGAGCTTGGTGCTTCGAAAGATACCCGGGAACTTGTCTGTCTTGTACGGCAACGAAACTAGCTCTTTCTCAAATGGAACTCCCTCCAATAGTATCACCTTGTTCCGTAGCTGGTCAGAACACTTCTCCAGGAGGCGCGCATATCCGTTGTCGTGGGAGCAGCCGAGAAGCAGACGCCGGCATTGGGGGTTTTCAGAGAACAGCTTGAAAGATTCTGGCCTAGATATCAGTGTATACTCCATGGTGATATCCAGGACGTCCTCACCATTAATCTTCTCATCAGCGCGATCTTTGCCTGAGCCTACGTCTACGAAATCATACAGCCCATTCGCGCTGTTGAATCCATGTACGAAGTCCTCAAATTGACCAGCTTCGGGTATGATGCCTGTACGCACAAGCACGTTTGCAAGGCCTCGAACGTTTGCGAAAATTCGACAAACTACGCGTGATTCAACAGGAACGTCGTTGAGATGGTTCTCTGCATGGCCTTGAATGTGGTCTTTAACAGCAGCTTGGAGCTTCATGGCCGCTTGACGCCCGCCCTTTTCGCCATGCCGTAAAAAGTCCTCGAGAAACTGGACACGCGGTTAGCAGATAGACTGAATGGTCGTTGTTGCTACTCACCAGCATACCATCGCCGTCGATGAGCACGAGAACGAAAGGATTTGCAGCCTTTGGATTCAACATATTAGTGACCTGCACTTGCGACTTGCACTCGCGACTATCATAGTCGGCTGGCTGCGGGAGCGCTTACCATGGTTCGCTGCATTTCCCGTACATAATTCTCATAGAGTTGCTTCTCTGCTGGCCAGTGATGCATCCAAGCCTGCTCGCGGTTGCGTTCAGCAAGAATAGTCTGGTATTGGTTGCGCTCTGCGAGCACAATCTGGTATCGCGCGAACAGCTCCTGTGGAGGGGTTAGATCGAGCAAGTCTTGTAGTTGCCCAGACATACGGTCATGAATTGAGTTCTCTGATCCTCGAATTGTTGAACCTGTTCGAAGCGCTTGCTGAAAAGGGTCAAATCACTGTCCGTATGCGCCATGATGATGGGACGGTTTGCGAGTGAGAAATTTTTGAAGGGGTGTGTGTATGCATGAACAAGGAAAGCAGAGATTTGTGTGCGCAATGTTGCGGAAGTAGGAGAAAACGTAGAGATAGAGTGTGGGAAGGAAATCAGGTTCAAGCAGCCGAGCGTTGTTTCCGTGGCTCACAGAGAAAGTGACAGACGGGCACAGGAAAGTGCGGTAAGCATGCGCTTTATAGACTTTGCTAGTCGCAGTGAAGACGGTTTTCATAAAACGATTTTCGGAAGCCTGTTCACACCGGACAGTCTTCAGGAGACAGCCCTTGGGAGGAAGTGGCCAGTGAATGATTTTCAGAAACGAGAATCAGGTCCCAGGCAGCTGTTTCTCTGCCCCCAGATGGTGTAACCAAGCTGTAATGCAATCTGCCGCGAAAAAGGGCTTCTTACAAGGCGGTGCAACAGCAAATGCAAAAATTGCGCGCGCGTAACGGTGCAGACAAACGGCCACGGTGGTGTTTGCCATTAGGCATGTCGGCGGCGTGGAGGGCACATGTATTGCGTTCGGGCGCGTATGTGTGAGGAGTCTATATTTGGAGAGCGCCGACATGACTGAGGGCGAATCAGTCGGCCTCCTAGTTCCTGGTGTAGGATGCACATGGTTCCTCGAATAGTACTCAATAGCGGGAGTAGAGGGTGAAGGTGGTGTTATGGCTAGACGTCAGGTCTAACGTCGCTTCCCGTTGCCGCGGCTCTAGTTCCGTCCGCCAAGAGGAAGCCGCGCCCGGACGTCACTCGCCAGAAGCCACGTTCGAATTACGCCATCTCCTTCCCTACGCCCTCTTCCCTCCTTCCCCTCCATCTCATCGTCTTGCATCGCCGTCATCATGGTCAATTGGAAACTGTCTTCCCTGCTCTTGCTCTCTTTGCGCGCACTGGGTGCCGTTGCCGAGTCCGAGGTGAGCTCAATGTGCCCAGACGAGGCATGACATCAGATTGCTAACCGCCGTGTCCCAGGCTGAGAAGGTTCAAGAGCAGGTCGAGGAGCCCCAGACACCAAACCTCAATGTCGCTGCCTCCGTCTCATTCCCCCAGTCTGAGATTTTCGGTGTCAAGCTCGTCAACGGCCATGCTACCGAGGCGCGTCTTTCACTAGTCAACAACGAGCCCACGCCGGTTGGTGTCACCATTGTTGGTGGCTCGCTCCTCAACGAGGTGGCTGGCCAGTCGCAGATTGTCCGCAACCTTACTGCTCAGCGCTACTCGATTGAAATCCCCGCCGGCGGCAACGAAACGGTCCCTTACAGCTTCACCACCGACATGCATCCCCAGGACTTGCGCTTGAACCTCATTACCATCTTGAAGAACAACAATGCTCTCTTCACCATGTCCGTCTACAACGAGACCATCAGCATTGTTGAGGCCCCTACCAGCCTCTTGGACCCCCAGATGTACGCACCTTTTCCATCTGTCGTCTTCCATGACAACAGTGAGACTGACTTGAATTCTAGCATCTTCCTCTACCTTGTCCTCCTCGGCGCCTTCGCTGGAACCGTGTACTTCATCTACAACACTTGGATCAGCACTTTCTTCCCCCAGAAGAAGGGCCGCGGCAAGGGTGGTGAGCGCGCCAAGATGTCGTCAGGCCAGAGCAAGAAGGTCGACCCTGCCGATCAGGTTGCTGTCGTTGGCGCCGATGGTCCCGCTGTCACTTCTGGTGCCAAGGCCTACGATGAGAGCTGGATTCCTGCCTCCCACCTTCAGCGCCCTGAGTCGAAGCGCGTTCGCAGCGGTACCCCCAAGGCTAAGCCCAAGGCCTAGACACCCTGGGCACCTGTAAAAAGGACAGCTTGTACACTGTCGCGCGCACTTGCCACGACCATGTTGGAGCGAGTCGCAGTCGCATGTCTTGGAATAACACCATGCCCGCTTCGGGGGCTTTGTAGACGCGACAGCGCTGAAAACGCGCTGCCGCATTCCGCGGGGAGCGGGTTGGGTTGACGAATTGGATGCATGCTACTGTAACACCTAAAAGTTGACCGACTTTGTATACTAGAAAAGTAATATGACACAAAACCCGATTGTTACACATTTACATGTGAACGCGTCTGGTTGCTGCGAGATTGAGTATGAACTTTAATGATGCCCGCTGGTTCCTACCAAGTCACGATAGTCTTGATTGTGGTTGGCTCCCACTACACCCTCGAGGCATGCACACGCGCTATGCTTTTTGGTTCCTCTGCAAGCGCTCAAGGAGACTTTCTACATTGCACTTCACCGTTTCATCGAGGCGCAGTCGCCGTCATCCTGCATCAAGCAGCCCACCGACTTTCGGCACAGTCAACGTGGGTTCCCCCACTACCATGGCATTTTGTTTTCCCACGATGCGCCCCTCTCAGGTGCATGCGCAGTCAGGGCGGCTGAACCCCCGACTTCGCTCATGAAGTTTCCTAATTTGTGAGAACATGGGCTGTCAGACTCTACCAGAAGCAGCATGAAAGACAGCATCGCAGCCCAATACCTTGAAGATAAAAATCGAGTGATCCACCGTGCGTGACATGTCGCGTGGTCTTGCACCATATCGCGTCGCACAACCACACCCCCTCATCCCAGAAGTCGCCTCTCCAAACAACCCACGAACCACAGACCACCGCGCTGTCGGCCTTTAAAACAACTTCGTCTGGTATCGAACTATGCTATACATCTTGGCGACTTGGTTGCTGCAAGCCCATCAAAAGAACTGTACGCGCATGCACTCAAGTATGTGTGTGTGTGTGTCCGTGTGTAGTATAGCATAGCCAGATGAGAAATGCGCGAAACAGATGCAAGTGTTGCAGCTTGGACCCGTCCATGCAAGTAAGGAGTGACAAGCGCATGTTTCAATGCGCGGCGCCGCCGTCGCCGTCGCCGCCGCCGCAGTAGCAGGCACAGTAGCAGCAGCAGTGGAACAACGGCGGTGAGCTATGCATGTGTTGTATTATGATTGCACGCGCGCCGATATTGCATCAGCAGCAACAACCGCAGTAACAACATCAGTGGTGGTGTAAAGCAACAGGCTCCCAGGCCCCACGGTCTCAACATCCGGGGTAACGGAATCTAACAGTATCGTGAAAAAGGAAATTCGGGCATCCCCGGATCCGCAAATCCCGTACCGCGGTGGAACCTAGGTAAAAAAAAAAAAAGGTGTTGATTTCGAACAGATCGTGCGACCGTTGCTTTTCCGCACTGCTGCTTACTTTCCTCGCTCACCCCATGGACCCCACTCTACCCCGCATGTAGCCTAGGTACTTTTACCCACATGCCTACCTTGGTCTTTGTACATACACCGGAAATGCACACCGGATATCCCTCTGTCTATCCTCCGCATCCTATCACCCAGGGAAAAAAAACGAAAATCATCCGGCGAACATGTCCGGCTCGGTGGAAGTATGCGCGACATTCCTGCCCGTTGCGTCATTTACAGTTTTTCCGCGTATGACTATTTACTCATCCAACTACATGACTACCTGCCTGACTACCTACCTGACTACAGCTACGTCGTTCGGTCCTACCTCGGCCACCTAAACGGTAGATCAGTCGCGCATGGAGTGATCGGTACGGAGCGAAGCCATGCGATGCGATGCGATGCAACGCGTCCCACACACGTCGTCCGGCTGGCAGCTCAAGTGTGTCGTGAAACATGACTGGCGCGTCCTTCCTTTTTGCTACGGCGGATAGCTTTAAAACCATTTCGGCGTCACATGTGATCGGGATCGGTTAGGCCAAGCTTTGCTTTACCCTGTTTCCCGCTACGAGCGCTTGAAGCGCATGGATTGCGGATGGTGGTCCTGGGGTGGCACGCTTATGACTGTAACTCTTGTACTACAGCCGCGCGAGGTAGTGTGCGTATGCGTGGGTGGATCCAGGGTCATGCCTACATTGGGTCAAGATGGGTTTGGGGCTTGTTTTGGTTGGTTCGGACGGGAGGGAAAAGTATAAAGATGATCTGCCCGTTTGCCGTTTGCCTGCTTGTTAACCTGGGATCATCTTTTTGCTTTTAGAGTTCTGGCTAGCTAGACAGACCACACGATACGATTGATCACTGTCCATCCTGGAGGACTAACGTGAGGGGTAAAACGACCGAACCGCTCGAGGGCTTTTACAATAAACGACGGACACCGTGCTCAGAAAACACTACGACATCTTTCATCCTGTTCAAGTTCGAGCTTGGTGTTTTTGTTGCACTCGGATCCGGAGCTTCACGTCATCTACACCCATATATCCCCACGCCTCAGCTCAGCTCGCTAGCTACACACGAGTCATCACACCACACTCGAACCACATCCCATCTCCACGACATCTCTCCACCTTACCTACATACACACCTCCGCCAACCCTTCCATCTATCCACAACCAAAACAACCAACCAATCACCACAATGCCGCCAATCAGTCAATTCCCACCTGCCCGCGTCTTCCTCAAGACCGCTACTTCGTCCTCGCCCGCACCAAGCCCTCTCTCCATCACAGGCACCGCAGCTCGCAGATCATCGCTTGCCTCGCCGTTGAGTCCGAGGTACACCATGTCGGGCATGACAAATGGCTCGTCACAGCAGCATCAACAGCAACAGCAACAGCAACAACAAGCAATGCAGCAAATGCTGAGTCAAAGAGCGGATATGGGCAGGTCGGGACAGGGGGCGAGGAGGGTTGCGAATTGAGTCTTGTTACGTTACAGGGATGAAAGATACGGGGATCGATGAAGGGGTACCTAGACGCGGGGCATTGGATAGGAGCATGAGAGTTAGCATACGGGGCATACACATGGACGCAGGGCGTTTGTTGCTTTGGGGGATTTTCCGGTCCCGGCCGATGCATTTGATCTCAACGCCGTCACTATACAGGTTTCACCTCTCCTGTTGACATCCGACCACCCGGCTTCTCTTGTGCATGCCACAGACACGGGTGATCGTTTGTACGAATCACGTAAAAGTCGGCTTAGCTGTCGCTCACATGGTTTGATCGGCTCGGCTGAGACGAGCAAGCCCATAACAGCCTTCGAGTACCCCCCCGTGGGCATGTACCTATCTGGCGGTTATCTCGCAACAGTGTAAACCACGTCGACGGAGTATTCTGTCCGAGAGGAAGTGCGAGGTCTCATTTTGTTACCTCTGAGGAAGAAAGGAAAAAGGCGTTGTTGGTGGTATGGATCTGGGTTCAAGGGCTATCTAGAGGATTAGCACGGTAACGACATTCGCTTCATTGCCATGTTCACGAGTTTTCTTCAAATCAAGAATGTTTTATCAGCTTATCTTCCAATGATGGGTTTTCCCGTGTGTACGATGCATAACATGGTCTACATGCCCATTTGGAAGACGTCACAAACTCATACGTACAGGTTCATACATGCAGTATTGGATCCAGCACTGTGACACTTGAAAAGCAGCATAGAGCCTTCCATGCTCATCAAGGAAAGAGTGTATATAGCGACCGTAAGCATCCAAGCACACGCGTATCCCATCTCCCATTCTTTCCACCTGATTCCCGCAACCCCATCCACCCTACCCCGACAACCTCTTCCCAAACGCACTCCTCGCAACCAAACTTCTAAACCTCTTGCCCAACACATACGCCGGAACCGTAAGCCCACAGATGCCCAAATTGATAAGCGTAATCCCATCAAACACAGCCCTAGGCCCCACCTTTGCCATAATCCCATTCGCATACGTCGTCGCAATAAACGTCAGCACGGCTTTTGTAAAATTGATGGTGACAAACGCCTGATTCGCATCCTTGGGATGGCAATCAATCACATACGTGAGACTAGCCGTCGAGGCAAACGGCACCGAGAGAGAATGTATTGACATGAAAACGAGGGGCCAAGCGATGGGGTAGCCCTGCGATGTACTCATTCCAAAGCCCAGGAAGCCGATTGTGGCGAACATGGTCGCAGGCAGCATGAGCGTGAGACGGAACTCGGGCTCGAAAACGCCCTTGTTGCGGCGCGCCATGAATTTCGCAATGGCGTCGGCGGCCCAGCCGGATAAGGGTGAGCCGATGAGGGACACGGCGAGGAGAGGTAGGTTCGTGAGGCCGATTTGAGCCGGGTTTAGGGCGTAGGGTGGGGCGGAGAAGATGTTGACTGAGAGCACTGAGATGGTGAGGAGCCAGGTGAAGTAGGAGCCGTAGACGATGGTGCTGAAGAGGACGGCAGGGAATGCGATAAGTGGTACCGGTTTCCATGCGTTCTTCCAAA
Organism: Stemphylium lycopersici; assembly: GCA_003268315.1. NCBI lineage: Eukaryota > Fungi > Ascomycota > Dothideomycetes > Pleosporales > Pleosporaceae > Stemphylium > Stemphylium lycopersici. The sequence goes on from QGDG01000068.1 coordinate 82,289, forward strand.
AAGACTCGGGTGACATGCGGCCGCGGAAGAGGGCGAGCTGACTGGCGTATGTGTGTCTGGGCTCGTCGTCTTCGAGGAAAGATTTGTGCTTTTCGTCTACGGAGAGCTTCTTGCCTGCTGGGCGGGCGCCATAGTATGTTGTTTCGGCCACGAAAAAGTACATACCAAAGAGGATGGGGATGAATATCAGAGCGGAGATACCGAACGTGGCTTCGAAAGAGACATTCTGGATGATGGCGCCTGCGATCGTCTGGCTGGACGGATGTCAGCCGCGTCAAGTCTGGAAGTGAGGTTTATACATACCCCAGCAGTACACCAGAACCCAACATGCAACCCCAAATTGCGATACGTGCTCCGCGTTGATGTACAAAGTACATATCTGAAACTGTGGATGTGACGAGAGTCTCGAGAGGAGCCGATGCAATACCCTGTATTACTCGCATGACGGCAAGGGATACGAATGACTTTGTCTGTTAACACGGTGATGAGGTATTTGTCCGACTAGAACGTACCTTGGTGAAGAATCCCCATACGTTGGTAGCAAGCAGGAACGCCGTTGAGATGACGAAGAACGGGCGCTTGCCCCAAATGTTCGCTCCAGCAGCAGTGAAGAATGTTGTGAAGCCGATCCAAAAAGCGAGAAATCCGATGATCAGGCTAGAAACCATGTCGATGCTGACATTGTATTTCATGGCAAGGAGGGGCAGAGCTGGTGTGACCATCGGCCCAAGACTGCCAAATCTCAGTGCGTGAAGACTGAGTGGGAGCTGTCATACTTACGCTGTCGTGACTCCTGAACTGAAAGCAAGGAGAACCATTATGCACTCCTTACGGATGGGTGACCTGATAATGTTAGATGTAGGCTCTCTTCTGCCTGAATGGGTTGAACCAACCAGTTTAGGGGATCATTCGGGCTATCAGATGGCTGTGGTTGCAGAATGATGTCGCCATCACGCTTCAGCTCCGTCGAATCGATCTTGGAATCAACTAGAAGATTTTCAACAGAGTATACCTTTGCCGTCGGATTGGTCATCTTACCAGTAGGTCCGGAGTCGTTGATCGTGGAAGTACCAGGCGGAGACGCCATATGGCGGTCCTCAAGGATACCAAAGCCCATTTTAGCTATGAGATAAAACGCAAATGGGTAACCGAAGAGAAAGAACGAAAACGACTGCCAGCAGCCTGATTAACGACCTGCGCTGAAGAAAGACGTGATTAAAAAATACACAAGGAGAGGATGTTCGACAGCATGAGAGGTGAGACCAGCTCTGAGGTGACTGCTTGGGCTATCCCGCCTTATCATCTCAGGCCGAACAGGCACGACATCGGAACGATCAGGGCTCTCCTGTCGGCAACGAAACTGCACTGAAGCATAACAGACAATATCGCTCGTCAATCATGATCGTCTCTCAGCGTGGAACATGAGCATCGACTGCCGAAGCATGATGAAGATTGTTGCGCAGATGCCAAGGGTTGGTGATGTTCAATACAGTTGGTGTTTCAGTGTCTCGGAACATCCCACACATGAACCCAACATCATGGTATGCCACGTAGTCTCTTTTTGTACAACGTACAATCATCGTAAAAGCAAGGATGAATCTCCACAGCTTTGCGCGTATCGTTGTCGCAGTTTTGTACGAGCGACTGCATCTCGGCGCTATACCCCCTTGGAGGTGACAGCTCTCAAACGGCACGCGCAAGTATTACTTCAATATACTGGCACACAAGAGCTCTATCATTGTTTGAGAATACCGGAATGTGGAGGTTGATTTTGAGCTGGTGGCGTGCCCATGGATCGAGCCTTGACACGAGACGCATGACAGGTCTGCTCTCGCGTTCCAGAACAGCCGAGCCGGTGGGTTGGGCACAAAAAGCTTTTTGTAAGCTTTCAGCCATCTCTCAGTATCTGGGATACTTTGCTACATCTTAGTTGGAGAATGAATACGCGTCGAATCTGTGAGAATGATCTTCACATCGCGCGTCAAGTGCTGCTGGAAGCGCAGGCGACGATTGCACGTCCAATGCGCCGCCTATTTTGCATGCCGTCGCAGGCCGCACTAAACAAATTACTGCGAATGCGTAAGACGTAATGGATAAGAAGCGGATCGTAAATTTGATGGATGGGACAGCCCATCGCTGCCAACGAAGTTGGAGCAACCCGCAGGACTGTTATTCTTGCCTCATTTGGAATAGCTCCCGACGTCATCACCATCGTGGGGCAGCGACATGTACCCCGCCAACGACTCACATCACGCATGCGATTGGAAGAAGAGGCCTACATAATCGAATACAGAATTGCCATTTAGCCGCAGTACAGCCGAGTAGGCGAAGCATATATGTTGCAAACCCGTAAAGACTCTTCAATAAACTTTTTATCAATAAGATTCTTATTCCGGGTATACTTTGATCAGAACTCGTCGCGATAGATCTCACCATGGCAATTGGAATCGCACTCATCGGCAGCGGCATCTTCGCCAAGGAAGAACATCTCCCAGCCATCCAGGACGCCCCTAGTCTGAGCTTGAAAGCAGTGTACTCGCGCTCGCTCAAGTCTGCCACGGCGCTGTCTGAGAAGCTTTCTGGCGTGGGCTTATACAGCGATGATCAAGAGGGCAAGAAGTTTGATGATCTCCTGAAGAGAGACGATATCAAGGGTGTAGTCATCGCGTAAGTAGAACCAGCACTTGAGTTGAAACACGAGACAGGAAGGAAAACAAGGCAAGTTAACAAAAATCCCCATACCAACAGACTCCCCATCCTCGCCCAACCAGACTACATCAAAAAAGCCCTGGCAGCCGGAAAACACGTGCTAGCCGAGAAACCCATCGCCAAAGACCTCTCAACCGCGCAGGACCTTCTCTCATGGACCCAAAACACGTCCAACACATCAGCCACTTACACGGTAGCCGAGAACTTCCGCTTCATCGATTCGTACGTCTGGGGCGCGGAGCAACTCGCCTCCTTGGGTCGCGTACTCACGTTCCGCGTCCGCGTCGCCGCCATGGTACAAGCAGGGAGCAAGTACTACGAGACCGAGTGGCGCAAGAAACCCAATCACCAAGGCGGCTTCCTGCTAGACGGCGGCGTGCATTTCATTGCGGCGACGAGATTACTCCTGAAAGGAGGGGGACAGAAGATTAACAAGGTTTCTGCGTTTACGGCGCAGTTGCAGCAGCATCTCCCCCCTGTCGATACACTAAATGCGACTATGCAACTTGAGAATGGCGCTTCGGGCACCCTGTCCATTTCGTTTGGGACCACGGATACCGGGTCCGAGTATCTTGTTGCGTGTGAGAAGGGGTCTGTGCATGTTTCTCGCGGGAAAGTAGTAGTCAAGAGGGATGGACGAGATGCAGAGACCAAGGAGTTTCCCGATGAAGGAAACGGTGTGAATCAGGAGATCAAGGCTTGGGCCGAGAGCTTAGAGAAGGGGAACAGGAATGAGATGCAGAGCCCAGAGGAGGCGTTGAGGGATTTGGAGATTCTGGAGTGTTGTCTTAGGAGTGGTGAGCAGGGTGGTAACCCGATTGAGATTAAGCAATAAGGACTGGGCAATGAGATAGCTCTGGCCAAATCGACCCTAATGTATTTGCACTATCATGATGGGAAGATCACCTCCCGCCCCATCAACTCAGCACTCCCCCCTTTCCCACCAATGTAACCTAACTCATAAGCCCATGAACCTGCTCCCCACTCAACGTAGCCTTAGCAGCCGGTCTCTTCCCCGCCGCCTTCTTACTCATAGGCGCACTCGTTCTCCTCCCGCCGGCTGCTGGCCTCGCCCCAACACCCGCACTCCCACCACTATTCTCACCACCAGTACCACCACTCCTCTGCGCCTCAACCGCAGCCTCATGTTCAATCTTACTCACCGCCCTCGTAATAGCCATACTATACCCACCAATCCAATCACTCCAACTCTGCTTCCCCTCGCTGTTGTCCACCGCAACCTGCATATTAGAGCTAACACTGCGTTTCGGCCGTGTCATCTTGGATGCCGGGACTCTAGTCGTTGAAGAGGAGGTCGAGGACCGCGTCGCTGCAGATGCTGAAGCAGATGACTCTTGAGTCGTAGGAGCAGCCCGCGCAGCAGCAGCAGCGGCGGCGACACGGCGCTGTTCTAGGAACGAGCGTGCCATGTTCTGCGCAGCAGAGACACCAGATTTTATCGTCTGCACGTCTTCGAGGTTGACGGAGGCGGGGATCGGGATCCGGTAGCTGCCGCTGAGCGTAACTTGTCTGTCTGCGGCAGCTGTAGTAGAAGTAGCTTTTGCGCCGCCGCTCCGCGGTATCTCTTCTATGTAGTCTGTTTCGTCTGATGTACCGCGCCGGGGCCGCGGGCGGTAGTGCTCCAGATCTTGACGTGCGACTTCTAATTCGCCTTCCAGACGGATGAGCTCTTCGTCTGCTTCCTCCTCTTTTTCTTCTTCTGCACCGCCGTTTTCGGCCGTGTCATCGCCGAGCTCTTGGATCCTTGGGTCGTTGCCTCTGGGCTCATCGGCTGTTGTGTTGAGCTTGGGGACTTGCGTGGTCGATGACGCTTTTCGCCCTTTCCCTCGTCGCCGTGGAGAGCGGCCCGGCCGAGAGTCAGGAATCGCACCTGCTTTGTATAGTTCTTCCACCTTTGCTTCTAGTCCTCTAACTCGGGTCTTGAGTGCTTCAAGTTCAGAGGGTGAAGGGACGTCATTGGATGTTTTTTTGGTAGTGGACTTGGCTGGTTCTGTAGGAGCTGGGGTTGGGTCTTTGTTGAGCTTCCTAGGTTTCTTTTTCGGTGTCTTGCCTTCTGATGCAGCTACGTCATCTGTAGTTGGCATCTTTGGAGCAGCGACTTTCTTAGGCGTGGAAGCAGATGTCTTTACTGCAGTCTCTTTTGGTAGCATGACACCGCCTGCTGACCCTGCTCTTCCCTGCTCTGTCTGGTTCGTTGCGGCAGCTTTCCGGGACCGTGCCTGCTTGGCTGGCGTTGTGTTTGGCCCTGGTGATGAAGGCTTAGAAGCCATGATATCAAGCTGCACCCCTTGCCTTTGGATGAACTCTGGTCTTCAAGTATAATCCCAACCCTTCCACCGCAATTTCAATACAAGATGGGCAGCGGGTGCTCGAAGCCGCAATAATTCAAGATAAAGAAGGAGTAAATCCAGCCGTCTAACTATTGAGCTAATGCTTCATGCATTGCAATTGCGTTGGACTTCAGAGTGGTGAAGGTCGCTCGGTTGCCAAAGCAAGATAATGAAGTTGGAACACAAGCTGAGCACATCTGACGTATGGTGGCGGCCAGACCGGGATCTTGCATGATTGAACCTGTCCACATGCGAAACGTCAACGGCGATCACTTGCGCCTTAGCGCAGCCGTCTCAACACTATTTACGGAACCTGGCGGCCGGTACCTCAGCATTCATTTCCTATTGACACCAGACCATGCAAGGGTTGAAGGACAGAATCACACGTTTGCAGCGCGTACAATCACACAGCTCCATAAAGATGTTTCTGAGTGGAGTGGATGACCCTTTCATAATCTAGTTGCAGCTAAATACATGCCTGCGCAATCATATCATCTGATACCGAACAAAAGATCCGTCGAGGAGATTGACCAGAGAGCAAAGCTCATTCATACCAACAGACGAACCGCATGCGAGGGGAATATTCGAAAAACATGGCATGCCCTGTGTTTTTACCAGACCAGCAGGGCCCAAGAGGGAAGACCAATACTTTTGGGGACGAGGATCGTCACGGGACAACTTCGTTATCGGGCGTAAAGGAAAGAAAGCTCATAATACGTCCCAGGTCGTGTTAGCCACGGGACGCCTTGCAAATCGCGCTCGGATGAACAGGGCCGTCGAAGCACAAGACAAAAGACGATGTAGTGCAGTGATGCAACAATATCGGGGACCGCCAAACAAAACATAGCTGTAACAGACAGCACAGGCCCAGAAAAACAAAGGACTCCACCACGCCGTTGTATATGCGTTGCGATCATCCCGGATATCAACTCAGGGCCGGACGGTATGCCGGGCCAGTCTTAGCCAGTCGATACGCCCACCTAAGACGCAATTGCACGAGCTGGCGCACCGCCACCTCCTCGGCGGTTGTTCTTGACATTCTTGGTAGGCTTGGTGACTGTGCTCCAGCCATCGTCGTCCATGGCCTCGGTGGTGGTGCCCTCCGGTGCGGCGGGTGTGCTGGATTTCCGTCTCCATGAACCTCCCTCAGACTTTGGTGGGTCACGGACGACTTCTTGTGGCTTGACCTCCTTGTCGTGGACAATCTCGCCTTCAGCATCCTCGTCCTGGCCAGCGGAGTTACCCTCATCAACGCGCTGGAGAATCTCGAAGTTGGCCTTGGGCTTCTCCTCGGTGCTGTCCTCATCCTTCTTGGTTGGTGTGGGCTGTGCTGAGTCCTTGGCAGCAGGCTTCTCAGATGCTTCCTTTGCCTTGCGCTCCTCACGAGCCTTGTCTTCAGCCTCCTTCTTTTGGCGGAGGGCCAACTGCCTCTTCTCTTCAATCTCCTTTTCGCGCGCAGCGGTATCAATGGGACGAGCGGCACCGAAGGGGTTGGGCTTGTCGGAGGGGGTGGAGGCCTCAGGGCCAGGCTGGGCCTCAGAAACGGTTCGCTTGGCGAGGTTCAAGCGGGGCCGACCGGCAGGGGCAGCGGGCTGAGGTGCTGGTGAAGACGGCGTGCTAACGTCGGGTGTGGATGTGGGTGACTTGACGGGCGCATCGGGGCGCATCTTGGACCGCCACTGGTTGTCGGTCTCGGCGGCAGTAGGCGCCCTCTCGACTTGCGGCCTCTCTTGGAACTCGCGACGAGGGCCGCGGGAGCCCTCGGTGCCTTGGCCCTCGCCCCAGGCGGGTGATTCTCTGCGTCCCTCACGGGGTGCTCCTTCGTAGCCGCGGCGGCCACCCTCACTAGGGGCAGGGGCAGCGGCTGGCGAAAGAGGACCGCGGCGCTCCCAGTTGCCAAAGTCGCGGGGCTTACCGTCGCCCTCGAATGGGGGTGGGCGGCGACGTTCACCACGCTCGCTGCCGGCGTCTGATCCTGCGTCAAAAGCACGGTCGCGGCCCGAACCGAAGCCGCCTCGTCCAGAGTTGCTGCGCTGACCGGGAAGATCGGGGAGGGGTCCCTTGCGGGTCCAGTCCGAGATGTCTCGGGCCTCGGGGCGGTCCTTGGCTGTCACGGTGTCAGTAGCGTTCCCCAGAGCATCAGGAGGCAATGTAGCATACGAGGTTCGGCGACGCTAACACGGATATTCCTGCCCTGGAATGATGTGCCAGAGAGATCAAGTGCCTTCTTCAGTCCGTCTACACTGCCAAACTCGACGTATCCAAAACCCTTGGGCTTTCGGTCCAGCTTGTCCTCGACAATGCGAACATTGGTGACCTCGCAGTCGGCGAAGAAGTCGGTTACGTCACCCTCGGTAGCGTCGAAGGACAGGTTACCCAAGTGGGCCGTGTACGGGGGCTTGGAGGGGAGGGGAAGGGCCTCGCGAGTTGCGAATCCACGGTCGGCTATGAAGTCGTTAGCGCACGCAGCACGATGCTCTCCAGACGACTACCCACCAAAGCTGCCGCCACGGTCAGCGCCGAAGCCACCTCCTCCAGATCCAAAGGTAGGCCTGTCGCCTCCATATCCGGAACGGCTGCTGGCACCTCCTGCGACCATGTTAGTGTCCTGCACGGGGCACTTTTGCGTTGCGAGCGTTGGCGGGGTATATATTACCAATTCCTGCAGACGTTAGTATACGAAACGCTACTCCGGCGCGCAGTGTGCGTGCAACTCACCAGGCATCGGCGCATCTTCCATTTCGTCGGCCCATGATCCCAGCGCTACGTTTCGTTAGTCGTCTGCGGCCTCGAGGGCAGGGAGGCGGGGTGGCGTACATTGGTCTGCTAGGAAGTCTCCCAGAGCCATCTTCTGCTGTTCCTTCTTCTTGGGCGCTACACACAATACCGTCAGCCATTCGCCTTCTTTTCGTTGTCGCGGTGCAGGGCGGGGCAAAAAAAGGCGGCTCGCGAGTGAGGCCTGCAATTTGCGCACCAAGGGCCACTCACCCATGATTGCGGTTTGGCAGACTGGGCGCGTGGGTTTTTCGGCGCGCGGTCTGATTCGAGTGCTAAGAGCGTCTTCTACTCTTGGGTTGGGTTGTGTCTGGCCTGCGGGGTGTGTCGTAGTTTCGTGTGTGGGGTGAGTTCTTCGTTCCCGAACGGAAATCTTAAGCTGTGCGTCCGTTGGGCTTCGCTTAGTCATCCCGTGTTACTTTTGCATCCACGGAATTACGAACGCCGAGACTTGGTCTGTCTCTGTCTAATCCTGTCCCGCATCGCGTGCCGGCCTATCGCATCCATGCAAGAGTGATGCCAGCCAAATATGACCCAACGCAGGTCACCCAGCCTTCTGAGCTTGCCAGACAGGCAGCGTGGGTGGGTGGAGCCTCAGGTACGTTTAAGTCGAATCATTATTTGACGTAATTTCGGTTCGCTTCACACCTTCACAACACTTCACGTCCAAGATGCCGACCTGGACGTTTCTCTGCAGCATTCACATGCGCATCGTCATGTTTGATGAAATAAGAACATAGACATGTGTTGTCTCCAGATAGCAGACGGCGATATAACAATTCAAGTGGAGACGCTGCACGTGAAGCACAAGTGCCACATTCAACTCAACAACCTTTGTCGTCCTCGCAAACCGATTGCAATGCTTTGCTCCGTATACCCTACATCTCCCCACTAACAACCCTCAGCAATCCCCGGTACCGTAATCGGAGCATTCTACGGCACCATCCGTACCCAGACCCCCATTCTCTTCTCCCTCGCCTCAGGAGCGCAATGGTTCGCCATCGGCAGCACATTCTGGTTCACCCGCACCTCTATCCTCAATCAGGACGGTCTACTAAACTGGTGGAACATGACTCGAGGTGCTCCCATGCACCCCCGGACTGATCTCAACCCATCCACTTCCGACAAAGTCCGCGCATCAACCCTTGCCGGCGCATCTACCGGCTTTACTCTTGGCTTTCTTCTTCGGGGTCCTCGCAACGTTATCCCAGGTACCCTCATGTTCAGTTTGTTTGGCTGGGCAGGACAGCAAGGGTACAATTACCTTGATGCCAGGAACTCTGGTGAGCTCGAGAGACAGGCTGAGCTAAGGGCCAAAGGTGAAGAAAAACCTAAAGAGTCGCTCATGCACAAGTTTGCAAAGAGCAAGTGGAGTCCCATGTCAGTGTTGACCGATGAAGAGTATGAAAGAATGATGCAAGAGAAGATGTTGCGGGTGGAAGCAGATATTGCGATCATTGACGACAAGATCAAGGCACTTAGGAAGCAGGCGGTGGAAATGGAGGCGCAACGGCAGATGAAAGATGTGCAAGAGCAGGGCCGAACAACAAAATGAGCGATTCCCACTACCTCATTCTCTGCGGATTGTGGTCCTCATTCCCTGTAAGCAAGCGCTGTGTGGTGTGTAAGATATATCTTTCCTGTCCGTCATCCCTACTAAGAAGCAAAAAAATAAGTCTACTACACAATCACCACGTACTCATTACCCAACCCTACATCTATTTCCCCCCTGCCACCAGCACCACCAGCAAAAAAAAGCGCCCTCCCCACACTTGGCGTATGGAGAGGGTGACGTCTGACTGTACCAACCTCGCTCTTACCGTGTCGGTATAACAAAGGTGCTGTTTTCCGTTACCAGATAGAAACAAGCAGTGTTTCTTTTTTGTATCCCGCAGTCTGGTATGGGGAATCGAAGCCAGCGCCGCCACTTTAGCTGCCGTCATAGGTGAATGCCGGTGTGGATCGTGCCGTGAAAAGCGTTAGTATTGTGGCTACAGCTTGCCTTCTCTTGCTCGTTCCTCTCGGGTTTCAGCTACGCCGGGGGCTGGGCAGTGCTGCGTGTTGGTTTTCGATGGGGAGAGGGCGGGGATCTGGGGTTATGTTGTGAAGGCAAGGTGGGTGTGGGTGTGGGTGAGTGAACGAGAACATTTGTGGTGGAGCTGGGGCCTGGGGGAGCGTGGCGAGGAGAGGAAGAGCGTTTGCGAGAAAATGAAAGAGATGCGGGTGAGATTGATGATACTGGTGTCGAGGGTCTCTGAGGAGAGGATGATGCGTTTGCTGTGTATCAGGAAGGACGGCATCATAGTATCTTCTTGACTTTGATTGAGCACCCCATGGCTTCAATTGCTCGCATTCGCACTCTCAAATGCGTTTCAAAAAAACAAAACACTGAGATATGCTCGTGATAGTATGATAATTCCCGCGGTATTGCAAAATACCGCGGCGTATGGAGATGCGCGCTCGCTTCGCTAACCACATCATCACGAATGGTAAATACTGGTCTTTTTAGCCATTGCGTATCTGACACACGTTCTTATTTCACATCCCTGACTTGATACAGCGCAGCACCTTGGCCTTTCCCATCACCTGCCGACTCTCCAGCGGTAGCACTAGCAGCCGCCCCCCGGCGCCGGTGCTTCAACAGGCGGGCCCTGCGCTGCGTTCCTCAGTCCGCCTTCTTCTGCCACCGGCGCCGCGCCCTCTCCACCCTCTTTGACCACGGGAGTTGATCTCACATACGCCTGACCAGCCCTCAACCCATGAACACCCAACCCCAAAATCCCACTCACCCTACTCTTCGGCTTCCTCTCTTTCCAACTCGCAGCCGTCACGGGCTTGTGACCATCGCCCGCAAGCCAAAGCAGCGTTGGTGGGACGCGCTCGTAGTCGCGGAGGGTAGATGGAGAACCTGCGCCGCCTCTTAGACTGAGTGCTGGAGGAGTGAGGCTTATGCACGACATGTGTCGCGGTAGTCGAGCAGTCCCATGTGCCCTTTGCTTCGCGCGTGCAATACGCACTGGATGCGGGTGTCTGGCTGGTATGTCCTCGTCGTCGCTGCTTGAAGTAGTGCTGCATCTGTGATCTGGGCTGTGGCATGTGGGTAGTAGGTGTTTGACCAGAAGCTCGCGTCTAGAATAAGTTGCAATCTCGTCTCCGCCTCCACCTCTCAGTATCCCCTCAGCTTTGTGTGTGGTGGTGGTGTCCTTTTTAAGCCCGGATTTTCGCCCTTTGGAGGCTGGTTCGTTATCTTCAGATGTCATTCTCGTGTGGTCCCCTTGCCGATCGAATAGTCTCGCAAAACTTGAACGCGGGGATTCTTGCTCTGGTTTCGGGCCACGGTATGTACTGTTGTGATCCAGTTGCTCACGGCCATACTGCAGTTCCCCAAGCAGAAGTTCTGCAAGCTCACTCTGCCCCATGGGCAGCTCTTCAACAACATGGCTCCGTTCTAGCTGTCCTGGACGCCTCTTCCGCACATCAGCAACAAGTGCAGGCTTTGGAAGCTTCCCATAGTGAACAGTCTCGGTAAAGTCGGTGCTCCGATCAACCCTGCTCCTCTTCTCACGAACGTCATGTGCAAATCCTGCCAATGGACTCGGTGCTCCAGCGCGAATAGCGACAAAATGCTGCGGTACTTCGCTCTTGCGGACGTAGGGGTATGCCTTTGAATTGGGTAAGCCATGCATATGGTGTAATTTGGGGCTGGTAGGTCTCACTTTGTCGCTGTCGGGGGCGCTTTTGCGCCATTGGTCGGCGCGCGTGCTGGGGAAAACAGACTCTAGGCATGGTGACTGAGATCCTGAATGGCCAGGAGGTGGATTCAAAACTTTGTTTGACGCGCCTGGACGTGTTACGGGAAGTCGTGCTTTCCTGGGCGGGTTCCCAGCTCTCATTGCTGCGATTTCGGGGGTCGCGATGCGTGGGGCTTCATCGGATGAGGCACTTTGCCTTGAAAGGGTCTCTCTACTATGAGACTGTGCCTTTTGGTTACTTTTGACTCTGCTCTTCGGTCGGAGGACCATTCCCATGTGTGAAAATGGACTTCTAGACCGGCAGTCCTCACATGGTTCGCTGAGGCTGGGTCTGTATGCAGATCGCATACCACAGAAAGTGCATGGTGAGAGATTTATGCTCGGACAAGAATGATATCGGAGTTCTTCAAAGGGGAACAAAGGCTCGGAATCGGCTAATGAAGATGTGTGTATCTGGTGTATTGAGGGTCTTTTTCGTGAAGCTTGACCAGGGACAAAGTATCGGTGCTCCGACCCTCGGTAAGTTGGAGGCGCGGTTATCGGACGTTCGTCTGTCTCTTGCCGTGGGGTTCTTCTCCGCAGCGGAATGACTGTTCTGAGAGTGCTGAAAGTTACAGATAAGTGACTCCTGAAAATGCTTGGTCGGTGGGGAATCAGGCACCGTGCTGTAGGGGAAGCAGAGTTGCTTGCAGAATTACTTTGGCTGTCCATGTCCAGTAGTTGCCGATCAAAATGCCCAGGTTCAGAGTATAAAGCAAGTGATTGTCACGGTAAGCTCTAGCCTTGCATTCTTGGAGTGTCTCGAAGCTTGGTTGTATGCTTGGAAATCTTGGATATGAGCCCTGCACACGACTTTTCAAGACTTGCAGGCAATCTGTGAATTCTGAAAGCAGTGGTGACGTGAGAGGTGATGAAGCAGTTTACAAACGATACATTGTTGAACACTAATAACAAAAGTGAAGATACAAAAACGCTAGTAATGCAGCAGTCGTAGAGCGAGAGTGGCGATGTACTATCATACCCCCTGGACGGGTCGTCATTAACGTGCATCGTTGTGACTGTCGAATGGGAACATGGTTACTTTGGCCCATCATGAATGTTATAGGTATCGAATACCACAGATCGTGTGGGGGTATCAGTATCGGGAAATCTGTATTTCATCAGGCCAGTTGTTGAGTTCTTGCATGTGATTTCGATCGTGCGTGCGGTTAGTCGTGCAAGTCCAATCGTCTTCGTGGTCAAAATATTGGAGACGGCGTCTTCGCGACGTGCCAGGAGAACATCCAGCGCACATGCCATGATGGCCCACCTGGTCAGTCAGTCGCCGACATGTACGGCAGAGAACGTGGGTCCGGTTGTAGATGGTGAGATGAGTGCCTGGAGTGTACAACGCACTGTTTACCCCGCATTTCAGACATAATCTTGTTTTCGCGTGCGGTCCACTGCGGCACCATTTTCCCTTTCTCATGTCGTCGGCAAAGTTTTCCCAGCTGTGGAAATTGAGGCACCCTTTGCAAACATACAGCTGGTTTGCCCTTGCCCATTCGCTCTGCTCTGCAACCAAGAGTTCGCTGTGCGTCGGTACGGGGATGACCGATCTGAAGTAGCGGGCTGTGGAGGCTAGATTGACACTATCGCGCATGTCAAGGCGGTTGATGATGTCCAAATGAAGCTCAACAGGTAGTCGAAGTATGGGTGTCGCGAGCATGTTATGTATAATCGGTTCTGTTTGGTGGGCGCTTCCTGAGCTCAAGATGCGCTGTCTGAAGCCTGTCATGTTGGTTGAAAGCGTTGGGTCTTCCATGCGTCTGGCTTACTGGGAAAGCCTGCAAGACGCGCTGACGTTGTTGACAGTTCGCACTGCCCCCTTGTTGCCTGCTACCCGCTCCACGTGGATGCAAGCGATCAAGGAGCAGGATACTCCTGTTCTCATGCGCAGTGGGCGTGTGATGCTGAGGTGATGTGTGAAGGCAAGGCGTGGCGTATATCATGCTACAACATGTGAAGAAGGCTGTGATCATATTTGAATTTGCGCTCGCTGTGTAATGCACGCTTGTCGTGCCCACACGGAGCTTGAATCCCGCGTAGCCGCGAGGGCATTTAGGGCGCACCACGGGTGGAGCCTTCACCCGCGGCTTTTCTTCCGTGTCCCGCGATGCCTCTCTCGGTAACGTTGCGAAGCCAGGCCCTGAAAATCATGCTGAGGTGTTCGCTTCCTGTCTGTAGGCCAGATTGCCTGTGCTGTCGCGTAACCAGCGAATTGGGGCCCTGATCGGTAATGAGCGCGTTCCCAGCAACCCTGGTCAATGGATCGACAAACATGGCTCCAGAATGCCTGTGAGTGCTGCTGACGAAAATTCCATCGTCGTCTTCCCTTAGAAAGACCTTTTTGAGATCCGACGGAAAGCTAGCATCACAATACCTTCTCTTTCTTTAGGTCATTAATCACCATATAGCGTGAGAGGGTGATCCAGCCCCAACGGAACCAGCGCATCTGGCTCTCATGTGCAGTGGTCATGGCTTTCTGAGCAGTTCTGTAAGCAGCAGGCGAGCTGGCGAAAAGGAGCGGACTTGGGTAATGTCCGAGCTCTTTTTTGCGAATGATTGCCCCGATGATTGTAGCGGGTGCGTCCAACAAGCTGAGGTACTTGCGGAATACCGAGGTGGTAGTCAGAGTGTACAGCTTGATGGGGCACTCCCAGCCACTGTGCCGGTGCATGAGCGCCTTGAGAAAGGTGTGGGCTCCAGCGTGAAGCGACTTGTGGTTGGGGTGACCGGAGACGCCGTGCGCGTCAAACGTGATGATGGCGTCGACAGTCGCCTGCGGTGCTTCCTTGGAGGAAATCGAGGACATGTTCGGGGCGAAAGCAGTGGTGAGCAGATTGGAGATGAGACGAGGGTGCCACGTCACGGTCATGGAGTCGGGAAAGTTCCTGGGCCGCGATTAGCAGGGTGCAGCATGGCGTGCACTGCAGCGCATACTTGTCCTCAACCACGAGGATGTCTTCCTTGTTTCCAACGCCCAATTGCACGCCACTCTTGACTAGCTCTTTCTTGCGCACTTCACCCAGACCGTCGGCATCGCCTGTCGCATGATTGACGTCAGTGGTGGGCGCTGGGAAGACTAGGAATAGTGGTCAACCGTACCGCTGCTTAAGCACAGGATCTTGACGTGATTCCCGCGTTCTGGACGCGTCAATGCGAGCAGAGTGGGCGCGAAAAACATGGCCTCATCGTCAGGATGTGCTATCAATAGCAGAATGCGTTTGTTGGTCAACGTGGGGAACGATGCGCCGAGGGTGCTAGTGTACATCCAGAAGGCGAAGATGAGGACGGGCACCGACGCCCATACAGTCCAATTCATGATAGATGGCGATGCAGAGTATCAGAGGCGAGTAGGGGATGGCCAGACTTGCTGCTACGGCGAGGGTCCTGGCAGTGTAGCTGAAGCCATCGAGGTTCTGGAACGAGCTTTGACCCACGTCATCTCTCCGACGTTCTGAGAGCTGCTGCACACGCGACGTTTCACTCCCACCACGACAACGTCTCAACCCAGGCCTACCATGTCTGCCGGCAACAGGAAAGAGCGGCGCGCCAAAGAATCCAATGCAAGCGCAAAGGCCAGCGCCAGCGGCCTCCAGCCTACCACGGAAATCGACGAGGATGGAGTCGAGATGATCCTGAGACATCCCGACTTCTCCAAACCCCAGGGCAAGACCCTTTTTGACTTGGCAGAAGAGAGGCAACGAGAGCTGGATAAAGCCAACCCCGCGAAACGATTTGCCAAAGTACCACTCGCATCCGGTCCCGCTTCATCCGACGACGATGTGCCTCCGATCGGTCCATTCGGGGACTCAATCCTCTACTCAGTCTCCATGGCGGCGCTGCACCTCACGCTCGACGTCATCGTATACAGCCAGTACAGGGAGGACATAGTATGGAACGAGATCTTTTGGCGAGCCGCCGCCGCGTTGCCTGTCTTCGCCGTGCTGGTCTATCTCACCCATGTCGACTTTTCCTACCGCTTCCCCAAGATGCGAGACGCTGCTTTCTTCGTCGGCTCCATCGCAGCAGGGTGCTACTTGGTACACGCTGGAAATAAGCATGGATACTTTTACGTCATGAAGTCGGCGCCCCCAGTAGGCACGCTCTGGATTTGGAGCGTCGTGGAAATGAGCCTGCCCTTTGCGGCGTCGAGTGCGCTCGCTGTATTTGGCTACATCTGGTGGAATGGATTCGACTTCTTTTGATCAAAGCATTCACATCAATTCATTATACGACAGCATGCGCTGCACCCAACTCCGCTCAAAGGCCTGAAATATCGATCGCGTAAAAAAAACTCCAGAGAATACTCTTGAAGGAACTCCTGCTTGGTGAGCACTTGGCCGCATAGGGAACAGCGAATCAGTTTCATGTTCCGGGCCTGCCTTGCTGGGTTGCCCCACGTGCGAGGCTGAGTACTTACCGGCGATTGCCTCCTTCTACATTATATCGCGCTTCTCTAAACCCCAGGAAATCACGAGCCCTGTCCTGCGCCAGCGACACCCATAGAAACAATCAATCGTACTCGACTTGCGTCTTCCCTTTCTTCTCTACATTACCCCCCATGATCCACCCGCTGGCTGCCTATTTCGGCATGCATGAACGAGTTCCCCAGTATAGGCGGATAATTAGTTTGGTACTGGGCCCTACGATCGATTTGAGTATCATCCAGAGATGGCACCAAGCCTGTCAAAACAGTCATGGCGATTGCTGTAACGACCGCTATTCGGAAGCACTAGTACACCAGATTGATGAACCCATACTGATCGACGTCGTAGAAAGCTCACTTGTAATATCACCGACCTTCAATCATCCGCACTACATTGCCCTCTCGTACATGTGGGGTGGTGTTTCTACAATTAAAAACCTCAAGTCGACTTTCGGGACTCTATAACAGCCTGGGCAGGTTTAAGACGTCGTGGATGATGTTTGTCTGCCCGATACTGCTCGAGACGCCATCCATCTTCTTAGATCGCTCGGCGAGCGATAATTGTGGGCTGATGTGTTGTAAAGAGTTTCCAATATCTAGCACAGCTGATGCTAAACATGCCTTATACCATGCCATGTGGATCCAGTGGGTCGGAGACATTGCTGAAAGACGAGGAATCGGGGCTGTACTCAAGGCGTATTGGGACGCGCTTTGCCCTGAATCTACGACATTTAATCTAGGTAAAACTGGGATTGGCACTCCCCTGGAATGCTTCTTTGCTCATCTTGACAACAATTTCCTTGTCTTCATTACTGTCTCACGGCCAACATTGTTTCCAAGGCGGTATTATATCACGCACTTATGTCGCACACTGTATTCACAATACGCCTCTAGCTTCCGCTATTGGTAGGATGTTGAACCGCAGATCATATCTATCCCAAATCTGAATCACGCATCCCTATAGGGTCTCGCCTCCGCTTCCTCAGTAGCCCTCTTTTCCATCTCCCTCAAACAAGGTGCTACAAAAAGGTTTCCAAAAAGAATGTTCTTCACCGTCCCTGCTGCCACAACGCACCAAAGCAGCATAACCCCCACTGCTAGCGCCGTCCCCAGAATCCTGAAGAACGCCGACGGCATTTCCTGTCCCATTGTGATGGTAGACATTGTGAACACGCCGATCGGGAACGTGAAACCCCACCAGCCCATGTTGAAGGGAACCTTGCTTCGACTGATCGATGCCACGGCGAAGAACAGCCACACGAGACCGAAACCCCAGAGCACAACTGCTGTCATCCAGCCCAGCACGTATAGGACTTCGCCGGCCATTGGATGGAGTGTCTGTGTCTTTGGAAAGACTTTGGAAGCTTGGATACCAAGTTGCATCGCAGCGTAGCCACCCTGACCCATCGGCCCGAGAGGAAGAAAGACGCTGACGATGACTTCCTGCGGCGGAAGATTATGAATCGCAAGGCGGTGAAAGTAAATCGTCATTACCACCAAAGCGAGCGGCAAACCCATACTCCAGAGCACATAACTAGTCACAATGGTGATGAGAGCGTGTCTGTCATCTGGTAAAGCAGACGCCACCACTCCCCCAGATGCAGCAGCAACGATACAAGACACAACAGGCAGAAGCCATGCCGCAGTCATCGTTTCATGTCTGTTCTTATGCGTCGTCATCCTACACCTGCGTCAGTCGCTCGCCACTACAGCGCAGTAAAGAGAAACGTACATTTGAAACGGCAGCCAAAGACAACAAGCCACACTCACAAGCACATCAACCCACCACATACCCCACGCTACATACGGCGTCGACGCACCCCACGCCGGCACGCAAAGCGCAACGAACATGTTAACGATAGTCGCGAACCCCATCGGGAGTGTCCCCAGGAAGAGCGATTGAACTGGGTGCTGCAGCATCAGCGTCCACGTCGCGGGATACAATGTGTATCTCAGAAGAGAAATCACGAAGATGATGGAGAAGATGACGACGTTCAAGACGAAAAACGTGGTGCTGAGCAAGTGGAGGACGGAGTGCTGGTTGGGATATAGATTGGATAGTGTGTGCAGTAGCACGGCGATGATGCCCGTGCCCATTGTGACTGCGAACTGCGGGCTTCGTTAGCTGGGATGGCTTCATCGGGGTGGTGAGTGTGTGTTTCTCGCACCCATGATGGCGTGAAGTTTTGCACGACTCGTCGCCAGCCGCGTCGATCGGCTGGTATGAGCCATTTTGGCAGCGTCTGATTGCTGTCGCATGCTGTTCTGGCATCACAGGCTGGTCGCGCTTCGGTGTCTGTGATGGGCCTGGAGCGGCTCTCGAGGCGCATTGTGCAGGGCGTTGACATTGTAGTTTGGCAGTCTGTGGCTGAGAGGATGGGATGGTGTGGACTTGAACATCCTCATGATATGGGTGATGGATAGTCTTATATTGCTCAAAATGCGTCTAGAGCCTTTTTGACTCACCGAGCCCTTTTTCCCTTCATAGGGCCTTTTAGCATCATCAATGTAGTGGTGAAATGGCCGTGTTGGGAGTGATTGCTCAGCGGACACAGACCATGGGGGCCGGACTGTCGGCGACGTCCCGAGGGTCACGTCAGTATTCCTGTTTTGCGCATCATGAGAGTAGTAAGGAATTATATGGCGCAAGTGCTATGAGATGAACTCAACAGATTACAACTATTTGAAGTGTCTCTACCGGCAATTTTCAAAGTGGATTTAGGGTACAAGACGACATTCTGTTATAGAGTGGCTGATGAAGCCCACGGGAAAACCTCGGTCTTTGGGCGGGAATAGTGGACCCAGGCACGAGAGACTCGCCCGTGCGATGCTCTCTCATCTACCTCCGCTCCAACTTTACCTGTCGTGTATCCTACACTATCACTGATTTCGCGCCTTGCTTGAGCATCGTAGAGCATGAGCCTCTGCCCCCTTACCCAGCTACATATAAGAGAGATGAGCAGCTCCAAATGCGTGTGGTAAGCTCGCACTCCATCAAGACCGAGGCCGAGATCCAAAGCAACCAATCAGCGCAATGGAAGCACGGAGTCTCACGTTATAGCCCCGCCTTTCCAGCAGCCTCATGGTGGCTTACATTTTCCCAAAAAAGCGAATTTGCGTGCTGCCAAACGGTTTGGCATTTCTAAGCGCTTTGAAATAATGCTTAGGTGCTCGCATATGCTGCTTGGCAATGCTTGACAATGCTTCGAAATGAACGCAACACACAGGCGTATCCATGTTGTGCGATGATTCTGCGGACCGGAAGTAGCACAGGGAGATGTACTTAATAGACGGTCATTGCGATGGAGTCGCTGTTCAACAAGACGAGAGCGAAAGAGAGGACGTATAGCTACATCCACCTCACTGGCATTTGTGCAGTATCCTACGCTTATCGAGATTCCAATCAAAATGGACCCCAATACCTTCACTGCGCCTTTCCAGGCCACCAAGACGCTTCGCCGCGACCTTTATCCAGCTATCGATCCCCAAAACAATGAGCTCAGTGCCAAAGGCAAAGTTATCCTCATCACCGGCGCAGCGGGCGGCTTGGGCGGTGTAAGTGGCACAGAGTCCATTGTACATGCTCCATCTCAATGACACAACCGTTAGGAAGTAGCAAGAGCCTGGGCAATTGCCGGCGCAAAAGGCATCGTGCTAACCGGTCGCAACACGGACGGTCTCAACGAGCCAGCCGATGCCATCGCATCCCTTAGCCCTTCTACCGAGGTTCTTGCCTTGACTGCCAACCTCACCAACGAATCTGAAGTAGAGGCCCTTTTCTCTAACGCTATCGCCAAGTTTGGCACTGTAGATGTGGTGCTTCATGCTGCTGGGAGCATGATCGAAGGACCCGTGGGCGACTTGCCGCCCAACACTTGGTTCAGCGACTATGAGGTCAATGTCAAGGCCTCCTATATTCTCGCTCACTACTATCTCAAAGCCGTAGGAGCTGGGACGATTATTTTCCTCGGTACACTGGGTGCCTCATTTACGGCCCCAGGGATGAGCGCGTACTCGGGGAGTAAAATGGCTCTGCTGAAGTTGGCGGAGTACCTGGATGCCGGTGAGTTGGACTCTGCGCAGAAAGCGCTAAACTGTCTCTGATCCGATACTAGAAAAGCCGGATCTTCGCGTGTTTACGATTCATCCTGGTATTGTGGCTGCTACGGAGACTCGGCGCGGTATGGTAGTTGATTCTCTCACTCCGTTTGCGCACGACAAGGGGATTCAGACCGGGGGTCTTTCGCTTTATCTTTCTCACCCCAAGGCCGACTTTCTGAGGGGAGGATTCGTTAGCGTGAACTGGGATGTCGATGAGTTGGAAGCGCACAAGGTGGAGATTGTCGAACAGAAGCTTCTGAAGCTCGCTTTTCTAGGTGCTAAGCTCGGACCTGAGGGTCACCTATGGTCTAGATAGGCAGAGCGAGGGTGTGTCGTCCCAGACTAGTAGCATTAATACGTACACTATGCATTTACTTGGCTCGCGCTTGCTTGGGGAGGTGGTAGGAGTCAATTAGCCTTAGAAAGAGTCGCAATTTATTTGTGCTGAGCTTCGTGTCTGAACGAAATGTCTGCGATCTGTGAGGTGGAATCATTAATGACAGCGAGATTGCAGTGCACCGAGGGTGGCCCCTTGGCATCGCTTCCTGATTCAATTTCACAAACATTCTAGGCCCGTCAACAATCCGTCCAATAAAAGCTGAGAAATAATTTCGACCCATTGAATTTTGAGGCAAAGAAGAATCGTGACCACCAACGAATTGACCATTGGGTGCAACTGCGTGCAGAGTGATTAGTTTCGATCCTCGAGTACCCATTTGTATCACAGCGACTCACATTCATATTTCGGTTCCAAGGTGACAAAGCCTGTGCTTCCAACCAAAACTGTTTGAGACAATGTTCTCTGAACAGTATGGCCCACTGTGTCCGCGTCGGGTAATTTGAAGCTTACATTCACTGATACGATTTCGAAGAGATCTACGTCCATATCGGAAGGGATGGCGAACGTGTTTGTGGTAGGAAAAGTATAGGTTATGGATCTTGTAAATTGACAGTCGCTGCCCCTACAGGCAATTTCCGGACTGATGCGTACCTGCTCACCGTACGTGGTGATTGTATCTTGTTCGGCATTTTCAAAGCTGCAGCCGGCTCGCTTCTGCAATAGTACGATTTTCTTGTGAGCGATAACTTTAGATGCTGCCAACTGGACGAAACTGAAGACTAGGCGGGCAGTGTGGAGAGAGAACTTGGGTACCATGTCTGCGATTGTGATCGGGTGACTAAGAAACGATCTCGATATAGTATAGTATCCTCGAGGAGGATCTGACGTAGGATTCCGCCTTCGGGCGTTGTGGCATTGGCCGTCACCAATGACAATGCGCCTTCGCATCGGCTAGGTATACGAATACTCGGTCTGCGCCGTTCGACCCACCTGCTGTAATACATCCTCTTAAGAAGATGTGTGCAATTCAATGCGTTTTGACTTGTATGAGCCTCAATCGTCGACTCTCTCACAGAGTTACCCCATTCTGTATACTGCACGATACAGCGCAAAGTAACTTCATTCCAAGATTTCACATATTGCATGATTGTCTATCCTTAGTCCTGAGCTGTAGCATTAGCTCTTACTGCTGCCGGTGGATTCCAGTTCCAGAACTATCGCATTTTCTTCGTGAGCCCGACAATGCAAATGACATCACAGCTCTGGTGTTGCACTAGCCAGCATGTGTCTCTCATGATTTGCTTCGACATCCTCGTATCGCGCTACAGCAGCAAGGATTGCATCAAAAGAAAAAGAAAGGCTGCACAGTTCAGTAGAGGATGAAGGAACGTCGCGTTGGAAAAAGAGGCTGGGAAGGGCGCGATGACTAAACATCTTGCCGGCCCCGCGCAACCGAAGCCACGTCGCAGGCCCTTGATCATTCGTCCACCCACCCACTCACCCTCATTTATGACAGTCTTGGCAGCAGATCAGGCCCTAAACAATTGCGGACCGCACACCGCGCAGATGCCGTGCCGGGTCATTCCCGACTGTCAACCCGTTCAAAATGCGATACTCCGATGTTCTACCGCAACGCAGCAATCCCATGCTAGATGGACTTCGATTCGCCCTGCGCTCTTACGAATGCAAGCCTAAAGCCATCGCATGTGGTCCCTCTCAAATTCAAGAGCCCTCAGTCAGTATGCCATTGGTTCTTGCTCAGGGCCGAATCTTGTTGCTGTCGGAATAATTACCACTCCATCAGTCTCCATGGACGCCCGTGTGACCAAGGCGAAGTTGTGTCCAGGACTGTCTCACTGCCATTTGCCACTCACGGGGCTTTTTAGATTGCTCGCTAGCGGCACTTTATACTAGCTTTCCGGGGAAGATATATTAAACACTGGAAAACCAGGCTGGTGCACGGGACAAGCGACAGAACTTTGGGTGGGAATGCAGACGGCTGCACGCCATGGCCACAACCCGGGGCAGACATAATATCGTAGCAATATAGACTCCTCCGCCTCACGTCGCATTCTGTAGCGCCAACATCTTGGAGGCTATGCGACAGGCGTGGCGCTGCGCTGGCGGTCGATAAGCTATGGGTTACGATTGTGATCATGCCGACTGCTGCGACAAGTGTGTCGCCATGGTCTTATCGTCATCTAATGACACTATATGGCTCTTGGGTTACTTGAAACGACCGGGAGAGATACTCCGTACCTGATTCAATGTTAACCCGAGCGAAAGGTAACATTGTGAAATCCTCAAGATATATAACGAGCGGCCATCAGGCCGTCAAGTCACCACACAGCAAAAACATTCACTACAAAGCATCTCAAGACCCGTCTTTCACTCACTTCAACATGTACACATCCACTCTCCTTCTCGGCGCCATCGCCGTCCTCCTCGACACTGCCTCAGCCCATGGCTTTGTGAAGAGCGTCAACATTGGCGGCACATCGACCAAAGGCTCCGACCCTGTCTGGTACTATCACTCCAAAGACACTCGTCCCCAAACAGCAGGGTGGGACTCCTTGAACCAAGACCTCGGTTTCGTTGAGCCCAACTCTGTCGGAACAGCGGACATCAACTGCCACAAGAGCGCTACTGCTGGACGTCTCTATGCCAGCGCCAACGCTGGAGACACCATTGAGTTCGAGTGGAACACCTGGCCCGATAGCCACAAAGGGCCTATCATCAACTACATCGCGCCTTGCAATGGTAAGGAATGCTCTCAATTCAAGCTGGGTAAGATGTAGCTAATCGCATGCGCAGGTGACTGCACGACCCTGACCCCCGGTTCTCTCCGCTGGTCCAAGATCTCGCAAGACGCCATCGTCAGCCCAGGAACCTGGGTTACCGACAAGCTCATCTCCAACAACTTCAAGGTCTCCACTAAGCTGCCCGCCAAACTCGCACCAGGCAACTACGTCATCCGTCACGAAATCATTGCTCTCCACGGTGGCCAGAACGTGAACGGCGCTCAACTTTACCCTCAGTGTAAGTTCCCTTTTTGGCGTTCATTTGTGACACAATATAGATGCTAATCTGCCATTTAGGCCTGAACCTCAAGGTCGGCGGTAGCGGCACTGTCGCACCAACTGGCGGTGTACCAGGAACCAGCCTTTACACTCCCTCCATGCCCGGAGTTGTGTTCAACATCTACACGAACCCTACTTCCTACACCTTCCCCGGTCCGGCTCTTTGGACTGCTGCCAACTAAACAATGGGTCTAAAGGTTTTCAGTGGGACGGGGCATTGGTGTGAACGCTCTTGATGGTATGATGACAGGCTAGGCTTTAGGACGGCTTCTCTTCTTGTTTATACTTACTTCACTCTTTTGATACTTCACAATACTTCATTGCAATTGCCACGACGAAAACCTGAAGCGAAAATAACGTGAAGCTAATTCATTCGTACGACTTACCGCTTG
The DNA here is from genome assembly GCA_003268315.1 of Stemphylium lycopersici. Classification (NCBI taxonomy): domain Eukaryota; kingdom Fungi; phylum Ascomycota; class Dothideomycetes; order Pleosporales; family Pleosporaceae; genus Stemphylium; species Stemphylium lycopersici. Next base: position 106,260 of record QGDG01000068.1, read on the forward strand.
CTATCTCTGCATAGGAACAACACATTCGCTCATCACGCCGGCGATTGCACACGCCATAACACAGCCGCCTGCCAGTCTACATTGCCCAGAATCCGTTCTTTTTCCATCTCCGGCGCTCCCTATCTTGGTATTTGGAACACCTTTCCCACCCCAAATACAACCACAGATTAGAAACAGCATCGAAGTGATCTGTGCCCGCCATCTTGACAAGACACCTCGGCCCATCCTTTTCCTCCACAATCAGCGCGGCTTCTACTAATACATCTTCATACTCTGCGTCTGATTCCGAGTCCGAGTCTGAGTCCAAGAGCGAACGGTGATCCTCTTGCGCCCTAGCCTTCTTCTCGTTTCCTTTAACTTTCCGCTCCTGATCCCGTTCTTCCCCACGCACCGCCGCGGTTTCTACTGGAACTTCGTCGTACCCCGGTAACAAATCTGAATCCGATTCAAGATCCGGGTCTGAGTCAAAGTCCAGATATGCGTCCAAATCCGAGTCCGCGTCGTTACTTTCTTGTGTTTTAGCCTTCTCCTTTCCCCCAGTCTTCTGCCCCTCGGCCTCTGCAGCCCCTTCGTGCAAATCTTCACCTCCCTCCTCCTTGTCATCATTCCCAACCCTCCGACTCAGCACCAAAAACTTCTTCTCCCCTTGAACTTTGTAGTCTGTATGAAAGGTGCGGTCATGCGTCACAGCATGAACCACCTTCCTCGCCATGGCCTGCAACTTGGCCATGCCAACTGCTTCGCGTTTATCAGGCACCCGATCGCTCCTTTGCTTGGCTAAATTGCGGATGTTGTAGGCTACAGCTTTGTTCTCGTACCGCTCCTTGTACTCTGCAGGGTGCTTTCGGCGCGGACGGATGTTCATACCCCGATTTGGGTCTTCGGTCTGCCAGGTGAAGTTTTCGTGGCACCAGTTGCTCCAGGCTGTGTATACGCCGCGGTGCTCGCGGGGCGAGGGGGGACGATTTGGCTTATCGATCGCGCGTGTGTTCAAGTGGTAGCTGTACCTTTCAGTTTCAAGGACTTTGATGGAAATGGAGTAGGTGTCTGCGATAAGGGCTGCACCGTAGAGTTTTCTGTCAGTACTTGGCATTTTCAGTGACATTTCGCGGTATCTGTTAATGAAATGCTATTCTGGAAATATGATACTTGCTTGCATAGCTTCGGGGCAGTCTTGTTGGAAAGATTTCCAACACAATTTATGCTGCTGTGGTTGCGTCACAGTGTAAACTCAAGTACGCTGTGCGACACAAGGTTGCGAATGATGACTTATGTATGTTAATGATAGATGTATTGTGAAGACACGGTAGAAGTGATGCTTGGCGACAACCTAATCCACTGCCAAATTCAAAAGAATTACGTCACTCGCTCAAACGTCAAGTTAACTAAGGAATTGCAAGATACGCATTCATAATAGGAGCTGTGGAATCCCGGGTTAGGCTATCTCGTCTGGTATCATAAAGAGAAAATATTATGGCTCCCATTGGAGAAGAACCCCCGTCATGATTACTTCCGGATAACCCCAATTCCAAACTGTGTACTGATCCTGTCCTGGAGCAAGGATAGTTGTACCAGGTATATGACTAGACTCCTAGTACCTGCCGCCTGGCGGGCCTTGCGGTGGCGCACCATACTGCTGCTGGCCTGGATATCCGCCAGGGCCTCCTTGAGGGGGGCGCTGACCGTACTGGCCTGGTGGTGGCGCACCGTATTGTCCTTGGCCTGGGGGAGGGGCGCCATATTGACCTTGTCCAGGTGGGGGAGCGCCGTACTGGCCTGGTGGAGGCGCACCATACTGACCCTGACCAGGTGGTGGGCCACCATATTGACCTGGAGGCGGGGCGCCGTACTGACCTGGAGGTGGACCGTATCCACCTGGCGCAGGGTTGGTCTTCTCGTCCTTGGAGTCGTAGCTGCGGTCGATGGCACCGAGGAGCAGCTTGATGATCCAGAGATCGGGTGTGAGGTCCACAGGTGGGTTGGCACGCATCATCTCTTCCTGCTCGTTCTCGAAGTCTGACACGGAGTTAGCAGAATTCTCATAGCGATCTGGAATTGACTTACTAGACGTGCAGTCTACCATGGGGCCAATCTGGGGGTCTTCGTCAAGTTTACCGAGGAACTTCCTGGCCATCTCATCGTTTCCAACCTGGGCGAACTCGAAGGCAACAGCTCCCTTTCCGTAAGGTGTAGATTGGAGAGCTGCGAATGTGTTCCGAATCGTGTCGAAGACAGCATTCTGAGGCTCACCAGCCGGCTGACCGTCGGTAATGGCAATGACCAATACTGGCTTCTGCATCTGTCCCGAGCGCGCCTTTTGGAGTACTATTTCGTCAATGACCTTCCTCTGGAGAGAAGTTCCCATGGGTGTAAGGCCCTTGAACTGGACGCCATGCATGATCTCATCAATCTGAGCTTCGGTAGCGACACCATCTTGGAGAGGGCGGCCTTGCGAGTTGCGAGCACCTGAGAGATCTGTGTTCATGAAACGAACCGAGATACCGTCTGCATCGAAGAGTGTGGCAGCGAAAGAGACTCGCTCCAAAATAAGGCGCAAATCCTTGATACGGCTACCCTCTTCTTCGAACTGCATAGAACCACTGTCGTCTTTCAAATTTTAGCTTCGTCAGATTAAGCCGGCATCAAGTACTTACCAATGTACAAGACGATGTCGTAGAGTGCTAGCTTCACGATATCGTTTGCAATTTCCTTCTGAATCCGCCAGCGTTGGATAAGCTGGTTGATTTTGGGAGCAGCTTGCTGGGCGATCTGATCAAGGTTCTGGCAAATTGCAAAGTTTTGGAGGCCTTTCTCTTGAATGCAAGCTTGCAGGAGCTGCTTGTAACCTTGAATCTCAGCAGGACCAGCTTGCACCTGTTGGGGAGGAGGCGGTCCGCCGGGGTATGCTCCCTGAGGTGGGGGAGCGCCGTATTGGCCCTGTGGAGGCTGTCCTGGAGGGCCGCCCTATTTATATGTTAGCGATTGCTCGATTGGTGCCCTCACTCGCTAGTACTGCATCATCGGTCGCGGGCATCAGGATTATGAAAATGGTAATGACGAGTTTCAAAATGCCGAAAGACAAGAAAGCGCAGTTGGGAACTTGGAACCAACGTCTGCGTCATAAAAAAAACATGGACAAGATTGCATTAGCACGAACATTTTGCTGAAAAGGTGGCGGTTGACCGTAGGGCTGTCCGTACTGCTGAGGCGGCTGTCCATAAGCGGGCTGTTGCGGCTGTCCCCACTGGTTTTGCTGTCCGTAGGGCTGTTGACCATATGGCTGCGGAGACTGGGGCTGATTCCATTGGGGTGGTGGCGCCTGCCCAGGATGAGGAGATTGGGGTAACGGCGACTGGAGATATGGGGACTGAGGCTGTTGACCTGGGGGCGGAGGAGGAGGTCTGTTATACCCCGACTGTGCTTGAGGGTATGGTGAAGATGTGCCATACGAACTTGGGGTGGCAGGTTGCGCATAAGGCGATTGTGGTGGCGCATATGAACCGGGACGCGGTGGCATAGGAGGACCTGGTTGTTGTTGTGGCTGTTGCGCATAGGGATTGGGCGCCTGTCCAGCTGGGGGCTGGTAGGCATTGTAGCCGGATGACAGCTTGCTTGATAGAGGCATGTGTGGCTAAGGTCCAGGAGCAAAGTGTGGCGGGTAGAGTTTAGAGTGGATGTATGCGGGCGGGCGGGGAGTTTATTGGAAGTAAAGGGCAAAGTGGGGAATCGTCAAAGTGTTGCGAATGCCTAGTCTCGGGTGGCGGGTAGAGCAGGGTGATGACGATGCAGCGCACGCGTGGACTAAAAGAAAGAAGTTTTGGCTTACCGGCGGAGCACCGGCACCTGGATAAGCCTGGTATTGCTGTTGCCCAGGCTGTGATTCGTGTTAGTGAACGTCTCCACCACGTAACCCGGTTTGAACACTCACATAGCCAGGCTGTCCACCCTGTCCTCCTGGAGGCATACCAGCGGCAGCATTCGCAGCCGCCATTTTACTGGCGAGACTTGAAATCTGTCAGCCCAACGTATTCACAGTGTTTGGGTCAGCTGTCGCCTTCCCATCGATGACGCAGGCGGGGCATGGAGGGGCAGCCAAGGAGCTGGGTAAGAACATACCCCATTCTTTAATGTATTTCGGAGTTGCTCGTAGTGTTGAGGATGGAACAGCAAGTTGACAAGGCTGATTTCTGTGATGGAGTCTGATGAGATGCGAGGGAGTCGTAGATCAAATAGCGCGAGTGCCTTGCGCGCTGTTCGTCGGGAGGAGGGAGCTGGGGCACAAGTAAGCGTAGGGCCCTGATCAGCTCAGCCCCAGTGGCATGCGCCCATGCACCGCCTGACGGAGCGTTCGTATTATGATTGGCCACTTGAATTGGGCATCGAGCATTCGTGATGAAATGTGGACACGACTGAGGCTGAGTTGGCGCAAAACCGGTAAAGACGCCACGTTTACATGGGCGGCGCTTACGAACGGGCGGGGCATCAACAGGCACCCGGATAGCAACCAAACATCTTTAACATGCCAAATAGCCGGTCAGCCTTCAGTGCGCAGTCTTGCTGATTGTATACACATCCGAATCACGTCATGTGCCGTCAGGCCGGCGGCGATGCCACAAGCTCAGGGACATTTCGCTGGTCCCGCTAACGAGTCAACTCCAACTCCACTACCACGGCACGGCCACCATCATGTCCGAAGCTCTTCCGTCGCCGCGCACGCCCATGAGCACATGACTGGAGCGGGTGATACGTAATGACATCTCACTGCGACGGCTGTTGCGTGTTTGTCAAAGAACGTGTTCACGCATTAGCCATTCTTCGATTTGGTCCTAGCAATGCATTCTGTCGAAAGGGTGGGAAACTAGGAATTTACAGCATTGGTAAGAAAAAAAAAGCCTAATGGTGCCCGAAATTGCGAGAGACGAACCGGAAGGCAAGAGCAATCTATTACGAAAGGAATCTCACTACCCAAGCGACATCAAGAACGTTGTTTGAACATATGCTGCGTATCAAAATGAACAACGAAGGGAAGTGTTGTTTGAATAAACAAGATAGGGTTTTGTCGCGAAACTTGACCGGAAGCTTCATCTTGCACAGTAGCAAGATTTGAGACTTCCGAAGGAATATCACAATACAATGGTCTAGGAATACTGCGCATAGCCCAGATAGTTTCCCAAATGATGGAAGAGACGTGTCTGCCAACTCCTGGTAAACAAACATAGCCTAATATCGTCACCATGGTATCTTCGGGTTTTAGGTATTGAGTACTAAGTCGCAGGCGGCCGAAACCTCGAATTGTTTGACACATCGAGCATAAGAGCGCAAGGCACTGAGATACTTGGAGGCGCACGCACTTTATCACAGCTGCCGCTACTCAAACTGATTCTTACTCGGATCGGGCGCACAATACCCCCTCCCAAACAAGAACCCTTGGAGCCGGTCCTCCATCCTTGCAAACTAGAGCATATGTTAGCTTTTCCTCCCAGCAACAAAAAACCCCGTAACTTTCTCTAGGTTCGAAGATAGCATAGGCCCCTCTAGTAGTGCAAAGGAAACGAAAACAAGACTTACAAAACCCCGTCCCTGAACACCATCTCGGACCCAAACCCCATAGCTCCCCATCAAATTCGCCATCATAACATCCGTACTCAGCCTATCTCCGACAATGGCGATTTGCTCAGGCCTTGTCACGCCGGACTCTGGATGCTGTGCGAAATACGCCATAACCTCCTCTTTGCAACCAGGTTTCTTGGTAGAATGCCGCAGTACAGCGACGCCCGTGTTAGTTTCTAGGATCGCAGCTTCAGTACCATTGGGATCCGAGGATGTGCCTGCCGTGTTTGATACGATAAGGAGTTTCGGGCCAGGGTATGCGGTCCGTAGACGCGCGAAGTGATCCTGCGAGGCACGTGAGTTGGATTTCCGATACGTTTTATCACTCGGTAGTTTACCTCATAAGGTTTGTGAATCTCATTTGTATGCGGTACAGCAAAGCAGTTATCTTTATCCAGTACTACAGCGCGGATGTCGACCTCCTTCTCGCCATTTTTCCGCGGAAAGCCTTTTGACAGCGGAATGGGCAGGTGATTGAATGTGGACACTGTGTGTTGGGGTAGGCAAAGAGTGGGGTCGCGTAGGAGGCGGAAGATGTTCAAAGTTCCGGAGATATTCATGTTGGGGATTTGGGGTTGCAATGGATGTGGAGGGTGACGTATGGGAGACAATACGCGCTTCGGTGAGTAGCGTGGGATGCGCGTTCCGAACGTTCCGATGTGTTCCGAGCGCTGAGCAAAACTTCGCAACAGAGCTCGATTGTCAGCAAGGCTGTGCGTATCTTGATGTGAATTTTTTTCTCAAGGCACTGATATAACTATCTCTTCCCTCTTTCTGAAAAGAACGTTCTTCTTGCTATCATACTCTGTACATGTTATTGATTGCTATTATTGAAGGCTGTTTCGCTGTCGACATGACTAGTGGTTCAGCCCCACTACCTACAATACTCCAGGGCGTCATAGCAACACGGGTGTTGCCAATTTTGCATTTTCCTCTCAACTCAGATAGCACATTATCACATAAGAAGACGACATAACACATTGCACTATCAGCCACATGATCGCACAGAGCAAACTATCCGATTGCTTACTGTGCTCCCTAAAAACCCACGTGACAGAAGCATGATCAGCTGCACACTAGAAGACGCTGGTTTGGCCGATAAACCTGTTTAAATCGCTTTACCGTACGTGTGGGAACAAGGCGGAGAAGATCAGACAGTTCAATGTAATGGATTCAAGGTTATAGCTCGTAAGGATTTGCACGACTTCCTTTACCGGATTCGTCTTCACGAATTGCGTCGGTACAGTATCTGGATTGACGCGCTTCACATGTATTCCAAAATTACACTAATCGCGGGATAGTAGCCGCACACGATTCTCTAACTTGCGCTTCTTTCAAGGTATCAATCACACTGACATCACAGAACGTAATCACCAAGTTGGGCGAATGCGCGCCATTTACACAATGGCTTGGCGAACAATCGCCTGGCTTGTGGAACTCACCGGCAGCGAGTGGCGTGTATTCGCATACGAAAGCCTTGATCATTGGGGTTGTGACTCGGAAACAGCGGTGACGGAATTACTAGAGAGGCAATACTAGACTCTCATACGGATGATCTAAGAATTCATTCTTGCAAGAGAAGTGCAGATATGATGCGGAAACTACTGCACGACACCGGAGAGCTTCATCAAGTGGATTTCATGGATGAACATTGACCCTTCGTTGCCGGGCTGGATCTTGCTTCAGCTGCGCAACCGATGGCATCTTCCAGACATCCGCGACGGCTCGTTTGGTCTCGGAAAACTCTGAACTGCTTCTTTAGGCTCAGAATGCAGTGGGAGGCATGATAGAGTTTATGGGCTACTCGGCCTTGCTCAAGACGCTACGCGGTCGCCATTCCCTATCGAACCATACTACCATAAGCTTGTCGTAGAACTGTTAATGAATATAGTGAGAAAGCAGTCTAGAAGGAAGATCCACAAGGGTCAGCAAGAAAACGAGTTCGTAAACTCTCTGAGGAGAATACTTCGAATACCCTAGCTGGAACACATGAAATATATGCTCAAAAGAGCCCCCGAGATTACACAATAGGCATTCGTTCCGGGCACTGGCATCGAGATGATTGCAAATATGCAAGTCCTCGAAACTATTACAGCCTACGGTATCTCTTTGCACGTAACTGGGCATCCGAATACGGGCGGCTTTGCAGCTGATGCTCAACCTCTAGTTGTATGATCGAACGATACAACGACCTTGAAATCTCACTGCAACTACCACTGGTTTAATTCCAAGAAGAGGCTGTTTATCAAGGGAGCCATCACCAGAGCCACGGAAACACGCATCGGGCGCATGCTCGGAACTCCAACCCCTTCCAAAGAAAAACTCTCATAGTCGAAGACAAACCCGTTGCCAATGATCCAATAACAGCTTTCTTGCACAGTTTCACTCATAGTGTCACATTCTATGGGGCCGCTGCAAGTGATAGCCAAGATTCAAGACATCACCAGGAGGGCGTGTGTACCGTATCCTAAAGTACCAATGGTATTGTAGGGGCTACTTTTGATAAGCGCCTCCTGGAAAAAGACGTCCTCATCACCAGATTTCCAGGACAAGGAGAATCCGAGAAATCTCTGCTATTGAGGTCCTTTGGAGCGCCGATGTCTTGGAGAGTCCTGGGTATCGCGTCCATCATGCGACTGCGTTGGGATCAGCGCAAGAAGGACAGCCTCATTGATCCGATTCATAGGTATGAGAATAATAGGGGGAAAAGAAACCATACACCGAGCAGTATGCTCATGTGTCTGAAGTCATAGGATGTGGCTGATATTTTAAATATACGTCGATTTGGTCTGTTAGCAAGACATCAACAGGATACTCTACTTGATAAGAGTCTGGGGGGCGGAGGAACATAGGGCTAGGCCAAGCGATCCGATGCTGAAGGAAGATGCAGTAGATTGATATGTCTGAGGTTCGCAGTGGTGTTTTTATGTGATGAAGATAACGATGGACTGGCATATATACGCGTGACTCCATCTAGTCTCAGAAGTGAAGGGAATGATATTCGAGATTCTGGCAAGGACAGCAGAATACAAGAAAATATATGAGAATCCTGTCATTCATGACTTGACAGTATGTTAGACTCAAGTCGTGCAAGTAGTTTCTCATTTGATTGAACGATTAAACGTCCGCAAGATGTTTAGGAATTTGGGAACAGTAACTATAAGAATATTGTTAGATATGACAAACACTGTACTTTCGCAGCAAATCAATAAGTTGTAATACATGATAGACATATGCTCCATAGTGGTACTCATGTTCGGCACATAAAACAAGCCCCCAATGCCTTCCATGTATGCACATGATAATCTGCTGGAAATCCCTTGAAACACATTTCGTCAACACACCTCACTATGACCCCGGGACCCCATCTCCCATATCTTCTGTACGAGAAACCCCAGTAGACTCTTTCTTCGTCAATCGAAGCCGTGTCTTTGACAAATAACATGCCGCACCTCTTTGTGAAGTCCACAGCGGTTGCTCGTCCCCCAAACCTAACGCGCCCTGGAACTGTCGCAAAGCAGGTGTAGCTTTCAGGTATGTTTCGCTCATTCTCAAGCACCTGTCGATGGTGTATGAGAGATTGGCTGATGTGAGAACCTCCTGGACCTGTTTCTATAGCTGCCTTAGTACAACAGCCACTGGCGTTTCTATGAATACGTGATTCCGGGGCATCAAGTAGACCTTGGATAAGAGTCTGAGTATAATCGGCAAGAAAATGGTCAGGGCTTCTGCTCATAGGGTCGGAATGAACATATTCCCTTAGTGCTAAGAGATATTCCTGTCGCCCCAAAGAGCCGTAAGACCCTTCTAGGCGAGAACGGAGCTGATATAGAGTCGAATCCGGGCTGTAAAGATCTTGACCTGATCTTAAATTCTCCAACTCTTGCACACTTATTCCTAAATCGCCTCTTGTAAGGAAAGTGCACGTCCAGTCGAAACTTCTCATCGTCTTTGCACTAAACATGACTTCATGTATCTGCCGCTCGATTCTAGACCATTTTCCGAAAGCGTGGATTTCGAGTGTTTTACGTCCAACATTAAGTAGGTCGCAGAGACTGTCAACAAGCCGTTGTGCTTCTCCAGCTGCTTCTCGACCGTTTTCGTACTGGTTCCTCAACACGTCTATGAGCAATTCCTTGGGTGATTTGCTATAGTCTGGTATTATCGGACTTTGTGATTCTGTCGCATCGGTCGCGATTCCCAGCAGGGCATACACTTTATCATGCAACAGTGTGCACCGAGAGTTACGGAAGGCTTCTAACAAGGGTTGTAGTCGTAACATCTGTCGAAATCCATTCGTAGAGGTATTGCTATGTGTGCACATGCGCTGATAATTCCCTCTGTAATGCAACAGTGCTCGGCCTGGTTTCCAAGGGTGTGCCCGCCTTTCCCCAGAGTCGGAGTCACTTTCCCCAGGGTAAGAATCAATGACTGAAGATGTCCAGACTACCCGGCTGAAGTCTTCCACTTTTACGCGTCGTTCACCACACCAAATGTCCAGCTGTCGAGGTAGAAGAAATTCTTGAATCACCCACACACGGGCCCAGTACCTTCGGTTCAAAAGGTCTTCCAATGCTTGATCGTTTTCCATGTTGACTTGTAGAGGACAATGCTGCCCCAGAGAGAAACGATCGAAAACTGAATCCGAGTTGTCGGATTTCTCGCCTAGCCATGCAATAGCCGATGTAGTCTTCGTGAATATAGCCTTCATGTGGCCAACTTGGTGGTTTCTCTCCCCAAAATCTTGCTGATTAATACCTTAAATCGACATAAGTATGTGTTTTGTATGGCCACTATTTGTGCTTACAGAGTGCATCGATCCAGATTCGAGTCCCACGATCACTGTCCCATATCCGAAATCGGCGAAGAAACTGTAGAAGATTCTTTCCAACCTGTATCTTCACTTTACAAAGCTCAAGCTCCTCCTGGCCGCCTCCTTGATTCCTTGTATACGATAAAGCTACGTAAGAAGGGCAGTCGTTAAGATCGACATGCTCGAGTTTACATCGCACCAGGTCGTCTGGTTCACCTGGCAAAACGTGGAGGAGCCGTATGGTCTTCTTACTCTTGTCCAAAGAGTCGTAAAGTAAGGCTGTCATGTTGAAGCCGCATGAGAGGCATTCCACAATGTCGACTGGGTAGTAGAGATGCCTTCCGGATGCACAAACACTTTGAAAGAGAATTGCAGGTTCGAATTAGATACAGATTCCGATGAAGCAATACGCCAGGGAAACAAGAGAGGGGGATAAGGAAGAATTTTAGGGAAGATAAGGCTGAAGGAAAGAGATTATGCAACCGCGGCACATATGTACGCCGCTGCGCCACACCTGTTACCTGACCGGCCAGCCCAAGGCGCTCCTGTCTCGGCTCCACATATGTCAAGCTTTTTTAGACATGCACAGCACCTGAAAGTCATATAGGGCTCGTTTTATGAGTAATAGTGGGTTGGTGATGAATTTGGGTACGCACCGTACAGACACTGCCTTCACATCATCGCAGGCTGCATACCGGTCACGGTAGCGCTCTCATAGCCTTGTGATCAGGGCAAAAGCCATGCTCGTGGCACCAGAAGTGACACAGAAACGAGTCACAACTGCTAGAAGAAGCTTTTGGGGCTGAAATCGGCGCACAAGGATTATGAACGTAGGATGAAAGAAGGCGCCAACTCAACGGAGTAAGTGTATCTCCTTGACGCTGATGTCACCCATTATCACGCACTACGGACGCGACAAACTTCTAAGAAAGAAACATATGCTGTTCCTCATAGCCTAATCGCCATCTTGTAGGACCACGACCTCCACATGCAGCCAGCCCAAATAGTCACCTAACCCCGCAACCCCGCCAACACGTCCCGCACCTAAGCCCGTCATGCACAACCACCAACACATGACATCACTCCCACCAGATATCTTCAGAACACGCTTCGCATATCGCAAGATCGCTTACACAACTCAACCCAGTTTACCATGACCACAAACCAAGAAATCAATAACGCACGGTTCAGCGCCGAAGCGCTGGAATGGGATTCCAACCAAAAGCACGTGGAATCAACTACAAAAGCTGTCGAGGCAATCAAACGATACGTGCCCGCGTTCCAAGAAGGACGCAATAAAGGTACACTCATAACTATTTCTTATCAACTCAAGATTTGCAATACGAACCTAGACGCATAACGACTTCAACGGCAACCGCAATCGCAAAGACAAGAATCTAACACCAACAGAAATCGATGTGCTAGAAATTGGCTGCGGAACCGGCCTAATGTCCTTCATGCTCGCCCCACAAGTCCGCAGTCTCGTGGGCGTAGACACAGCCTCGGGAATGATATCCGCCTTCAACACCAAGCTCGCCGACCTACCCACAGATCACCCTAACCTCTGCGCTGTAAACCACCTGCTCAAGCACCCAGACGCGCACGAAGTGCAAAGCGCCGCCGCACTGCTAGCGACGCAGCGAGGCGAGCCCTCGTCACCACCCTACGCGTATCGCTTCGATCTTATTGTGTCGCATCTGACGTTGCATCATATAGCGTCGATGCCCGACATCTTGCAGACAATGATGAAGTGCTTGAAGCACGGGGGTGTAGTCGCGTTGACAGATTACGAAGATTTTGGACTGGAGGCTGTGCCGTTTCATCCGGTTAGTAAGAGGGAGGGGGTGGAGAGGCATGGGATTAAGAGGGCGGAGATGGAAGAGTTGCTGTTGGGAACGGGGTTCAATGAGGTCAGGGTTGAGGAGGCGTTTGTGCTGAGTAAGGAGGTTGATGCGGAAGATGGGAAGCCGGCGAGGGAGATGGATTTTCCGTTTTTGATTTGCTTTGGTGTTAAGAGTTGAAGGAGGTAAGACAGAAGGGGGCTAGCTATTTTTTTGCTGCGTTGTGTAATGAAACATGGGGATATAGGGGTTTAGAGGTCTTTGAGCAGGTCGTTGACTGCTTTGGCGGCAAAGCGTTTTCGCTCCGCTTCCCCCATGCCCTCTCCCATTTCTTTGATCGCGGCCATCTTTCGCATCATGACTTCGAGATCTTCAACATCCTTCTCTTCAGTCTCTCTCTCTTCATCACCGTCGTATCCCGCGAGCGCATCTTTCATGCCGAACAGTTCCATGTTCATTTCCGCCTCTTCTGCCGCAAAGCTGTTCTCAAACCCATCTTCGTCCTCTCCAAAGTCTAAGCCTGCGCTGCTCTCCCACTCGGCGGCCTCCAGGGCTTCCCGCACTCGTTGAACTCCTGTAGCCTCACCAAATTCGTTCTTTCCCGCACTTTCTGAATCGATGTATTCAAAGCCATAGTCCATAGCCAGCTCTTCCCACTCTTCGTTGCTCTTGTCTAGGTAGGGCGTGGTAGACTGTGGCATTGCGACTGCCAGACAGGCGATATCGCCACCGTAGCCACATGCGCGTTCAATCACATCAGAAATCGCTTGCATGGTCTCTTTGATCGTATCAAGATCCTTTTGATCGACCGGCCTCTTGAAGCAGTATACCCACGCACCAAGCGCGGTAACGACCTCGCGGGCTTCAGGCTTGGTAAACTCGTTTCGCCATTCGGAAACATTGGGCAGCTCATCGATCCATATAGGTAAGGTAGCGGTATAGTATTTGGTTTCAAGGCGCCATTCGTGCGTGAGGCCGGCGGTAGTGTTGGACGTGGGCTCCGGGGCGGACCCTGTAAGTTCTGGAGGGCAATTAGCGCAAGATGCAAAAGCAACAGCCATGGCGCATGCCTTTGAGAAGCGGTAATACACCGGCGCCTGGGGCTCCGACCGCAAGAATGCGTCGTGGGTTCTTAATCTCCAAGTTGTCCATGTTGTGTTGTGGTGGAAAAAGTGTCGAGTTGCGGAGTTCTCGGGGGTGAGGCCTTGGCCTTTCATTGTGGGGTAGCAGCCTGCGATAGCCAGAGATCCGCGATGGAACCCGGATCGTACCCTGAGGATGGTAAAATGATACTTTCGGCCTATCACATGTCACGCCATAAAGTTCGCATTCTTGTTCAAATCAAGTTCCATTCGCATCCCTAGGTATCATCAAATTTGCTATCTCGATTTTCAGCGTATGTCCAGCAAAAATGATCTGGTCTCATACCTGGCCATTGGTTCCCTGTATCACGCAAATTGCGTAGAGCGCATTCCAGCAGCCGCTGCGCTTCGGAGAGCTTGCCCCCTTCTTCTGTTTAGGTTGTGTCTTCGCCCCGATGCCTCATATGCTTCAACGGCCACCACCACCGCGAGTGCTAGCCCTTGCCCTGTTGACGGTGGCCCTACCACGCGCAAGGCCGACACCGCGACCCCTCGTACCTCTCGATCGGAACATGGGCGCATTCCTGACCATTATTAGCGATAACTTCTTAATTCTGAGATATGGGAGCCTACCTCAGCATGTCAGGCACGATAAAGTATCGCACATGGCTTCCCCGAATGTATACTTGTTCGAGATGCGAGACGCGACCGTCGCGGGCGGTTACGGTAATGTCCTTGAGTTGTACGTTCATGTTGTCCTCAGCTGCGCTCCGTTAGCAGATGGTCAAGGATTACGGGCGGAACTGCGAGCGCACCTTCGATCAACTTCCCACGGTACACCTCGCCAGATGTGATTTCAAGGGTAACAATGTGGCCCTGTTCATGTCAGCGCAAAGATAGACGGAGCGTAGAATGCGATGAACATACTGCTGCCTCATTGAGGAGCTTGATGGGAATACCGATGGTGCTCGTCATGGCTACAGTGTAGGCTTCAGATTTGAGTGGTAGGTTTTGCAGCTAGCTATGCGCGTGGAAGAAACCGTGAAGAGGATGCTCGGTGAAGGTTGCGAAAAGTAGTGAACCGGGCGGTCAAATGGGGAATGTCGTGGGCTTTCGAGATTTCTTGGCGTCTTTGCAGCTGGTGTATTTGATAGTGTGGTCGGGGGCACCGCACGTCGCAGATGTGGGTATCCAGGGTGTAGACCGCTGCGCGTTCCAATATCGCAGTCTACAGAAAGTTGAAGGTTGAGCTTGGACCATGTCCTTAGTCATCGCACCTGTGCTGGCTTGGCTCTCGCAGTTGTCTCCTTCCACTCCTCACTTCAACCGTAATGGAATAGATCAGCCGACCTAGATCTCTGTAATCGCTTACCTATATGAACTACATTAGAACACGGTACTATTGCCACCTGATGCCAACGCATCCTGGTTCTCTCGAGCATCAGCAAATTGTAAGAATGGGTAAAGGCAATGCCCAATCCGTAGACCTTCCTCAACGGCAGAGTCTACCGCCCGGCTTCCGGATATCAATAGTCTGGAAAGACACATAGAAGACCTACTGACATATTCGGCCCATTGCCCGCAAGCCTCGCGCGCGAATACAGCCCAAAGTGGCTGACAACGGAACATTGTGGCACTATACGCTGACTGTCTTGTTGAACACGGTCAACGGTGGTTCTATAGCTGCAGCCGCTCTTTCCCAATTCTACAACCTCAAAGTCAATCAGTAGCGGTCAACCGAAATCAATGCTGCCCAATTGATGACCAAGCAAGTCCTGCAAATACACAGCACTAAACATAAGCTCTGGAAACAGTGACTTTTCACATGAGGGCAACTATTACACATGCCCAGCTTCCACCATCTGCATTTTCATGTCTTGGAAAAGACCTAGGTCATTTGAAGTACCTCGAAAAGGTTTATAAATTCACCTCCGATGCAACAACAGCAACTCACCATCAAAACCCGTTCACCTCAGGGTCCTTTAACATTGAACCATTTGCAAAATGCATCTCCTTGCCACTATCTCCTTTCTTGCAACTCTCACTACCCTGCCCTCTTCCATCAGAGTGCAATATTACCACGACGGTGGCTGCACCCAATACATTCTTGAGTCCCGCGCAGTGGACTGCGGAATTCGGGCACAACAATTGTGCTTCCATCTAGGATGATGGCGGTTTCGTGTCCATGAAGTGCTGGGAACGCGGTCAGAAGGCTCGGACGAGCGACTGTGTGTGTCTGCATGGAACTTGCCAATGGAGGCTGCATATGGGGTCGGCATTTCACCGTTACATTCGTTGATCATTAGGGAGGGTAAATATGGTGGGCTCCTATGAAGCAAACGCTACAGTTGCTACATGAGTTTCGAAAAAATCATCTAGAGAGTCTACTCCACAAAGCCAGGGATACGCTTCGTAATTAATGACCCGCACTACCTCTGCACCCGCATTGTCGACTTGAATCACCACGCAACTTCTCTATACGAGTGCCTGTGAACTGCAACGCCCAGCAGAACACGCTATGAAATGGTCATCAAAAACAGGGCAACGCAAGGTAACGAAACTTCATTCATATATACAGCCCCATCATTCATCGCTAAATATCTACAATAGAAGAAATGGCTTTTCAAGACCCGTAGGGATCCCTCGTTACCATCCGACCAAAATCCGCTCTCATAAAGTCACCACATACTCATAAGTGACCCAGGAAATTCATACGCCCTCTCAAGCATTTACCTGACTGCACTGCCTCCATACGATCAGAGACCGCGCTTACCATCCAGAGCAAGCAACAAAGTTGTTACCGCTAGCACCAGTATGTGTAATCTCTCCCGCACGCTGACCATTAGTGTTAAAGATAACACGATCAGCACCAGGCGAACCTAACAATCATATCAGCAAGCCGTTCCCATCGCCTCTCCAACAACACCAGCGCAAACTTACCACCAGTGTAAGCCCCCGAAGTCCTCAGCGGGAACTCTTGGTACGGGCCAGAAACAAGAAAGTCGAAGCCCTCATAGTTGTTGTACGTATGCGGGTACGAAGATCCGCCGGCCTGGCCACCCTGACGATAGTAGTTGTAACCTGAGTTGCGGGCTGCGGTGACCTGGGAGGAAGTGTAGCAAGTGGAGCCGCATCGGACGTAGCAGGATTGTCTGGCTTCGAGCGCGGCGTCCTCGACGGGTGCTGTGTCGACTGAGGTGGGGAGAGCGAGAGCGATGGGCGCGACGAAGAGGAGGATGCTGGTGAGGAACTTCATGGCTGTAGCTTAAGAGACGACGAGCGAATGTGTCTGGTATGGTCTGAAAGGGTGTGTTTGTAACGAGGGATCGATGGGAACTTGCTGGACCTGTCTTTCCAACCTCTCGGCCACGAGACGGGTAGTCTTTATACTTTGCTCTTCTTTTCCCTTGCCCATCTTTTTCTTTGCCGAGCCGCTCGCTGGGCCAAGTGGTAAGAGTAGTCAAACTAGAGATGCAACGCGGGTTCCTAGCGGTCGTCTCCGAAAGCCATACCTTGCCATGTCAGTCCTAAACTGGAAGATCGTTACTCCAAATAAATTAAACTCCGGGGGAGCCGTCTATTAACGAACCGGAGACACTAATACGGTTGTAGAAGGAAACAACGAATTTCGCTCCGCGAAAGTACCTAGGTACGATGGGCATGGCATGGCGGGAGAATCGGCACTCGGAGGCTTGCTTACCCAGGTACCTGACTGGAGACGAAAACGCAGAAACGGGCCTATCAAAAAATTGCTCCGAGCAGCGTGGTAACTTTTCCTTACCGTTGCAAGAGATGCTTATACCCGGTCAATCACTACATCCCCCCAACCCGGCGCACGCCTCTCAAGTTACGCCACCTCATTCGCTCAAACCTCGACTCCTCCCCCTACAATCCTCCCTCTCCCTAATCTCCGGACGCGCCGTTGGCGATCACCCAATCCAACTTGACCAACCCGTATAACCACCACCAAACCAACCCATCTTTGACTGCACCGCCGTCTTACACTACCCACTATGCCCAGACTCCACCTTCCCCATCGGGACCTAGCTGCCGAGATCTGACCCCTGGTCCCGCCGATCCCTGGCCTCTCACGCAGCCTATCGTAAGCGCACATGTGCTCTACCACGAGCATATCTGGCGCGCCGCGATAAGAGGGTGTGGACATGCTGCTTGCTGTTAGTTTGCTGCTAGGGCCGGGAGATTGCCGGCGCATTTTTGTTTTTTGACTGGCTCCGGGGCGAAGCGCAGATGTGCGTGTTGCGACCTTCCTGATCTGCTGGATGGTGGGGGGCAAGGGCAGGAGAGATTGGTGGATGGATGGATGGATGGGCCAGGGATGGGCTTGGTGTGCTTTTGGTTGTATTGTATTGCTGTCTACCTAGCACATGGAAGATTAAGGTGTGGATAAGTAGGCGAGGTGCGATGTCGGGGGTGCTGGGGATGGGGGATGGATGGGGTGGATCAACTACCTGCTTGTAGGAGGATGTTGTGCTTATCTATTCAGTTTACTTATTCGGCTTTTTTATTCTTTGCGTGCCGAAAGCGCGCATGTAGTACTGGTGGGTTGGTAGGGGAAAAAGTCTATTGACATGACGAGGCCTTTTGACACTTGGTATACCTGGACTCGCAACAGGAAGACACTATCGTCAGGCATCACCAAAGTTATCACGAAGAACTGTACTTTGCTCAGAAAGTCTCATGAAGCAGCTGGTGTTTACGTGCGGAAATTCCTATCAAAAAAGGGTATAAAACCGGATTCTCTCTCTATGCATCCTGCACGCTGAGATTCCAATGGAACAGAATACGGCTCTCCCCGTTATCTTGCATCAGCAATGACCCTGTACTCAATAACGGGATGTGGTCTTTTCCGCTGGCCTGCCATATGGAGACTACGCAGTCTTTGCCCAAGCGTCAGCCAGCAATGCTCCACCAGCAACCATACCACAAGCGCCCACACCCAAGTCGCTGAGTAAGCCCTGCTCCAGCGACCAGTGCACCGTCATAGGCGCATATGCAACGTTAGATGCAAGGTCCTTCCACCAGAGCCAGCTCTCCGCCTTCTCCGCCTTGATTCTCTCTTGTGTTCTAATCTTATCCTCCTTCTCGCCGTCTCCATCGGCCGGCGGCGCAGAAGACGACGACGGAGTATGGTAGTAGTGCACAACACCAAGTCTCACAAGTTCAATGCCAACGTACGCAGCCCAGAACCTTGAACTCCAGAGCCACCATTGGTTTTCGCGTGCTTTGCCCACGTCGCCAGTCCAACTCGCCGTTGTCAACGCGCCCTTTGAACTCAGGTATGCCCCGTTCTCCAGGACCTGGAAGCCCACACAGGACGCGATGCCTGCCCATGTCAAACCTCGCAATATCTTGTCTTTCCGTCCAGCGTCCGCTGGTAATCTGTCGTGGTATGTAGATCGCGCCCAGGTATACAAGCCCAACACACCCCACAACCGCACGAAGATCCGGAAATCAGATATCATGTCTGCCACGGCTTTGGAACTGCCTACTATCTGCGCCATGAGCTTTGTGCTGGCGGAAACGGGTAACGTCGCTATGAGCGTTTCGCCAGGAAATAGTATGCCATCTGCCTTTTCCGCTATGTCCTTCGCCATGTCTGCTAGTCTTCGTTCGAGCAAGCGGGAGAGGATTGCATGGATAAGGGTTAGGGTGTAGGATGTCGTGCATAGGAGGACATCGGTGCCGCCTGGTGTGGATAGCAACTTTGCGAGGCGGACGAGTGTACGGTCTGTTGTGCCGGTAGCTCTAGCTAGGTACCTTAGAAGCAGAAACCGCAGTCTCTGTATCAAGGACGGGCGCGGCGCGGGGGGTGTCGGTGTCGCATCGGGCTGTGGAGGTGGTACTTCAGCGGTATCGGAAGGGATAGTTGTTGTTGCCAGATGTGAGTCTTCCATGATTGTTGCGACGCAGTAGCGTCTTTTATTTGAGAAGTATAAAAGGTAGGGCTGGGATTATCGACGATTCATTGTGTTTGCAGGTGTATCATGGAAGAGGAAAAAGAAACATGTTGCATGCGCGTCTGACCGAGGCTTGCTCGGGAATCTGCTATCGCGCGTCATCGGCGGCCCGCACGTGGCATCCCACGTTATCATCGGGAGCTTTTCCCATGTGATTCAAGACCCTTGACCGTCACCGCAACACATTGGGTGCTCTTACTTCGGCGCTTCTCTCTTGCGCGCGTTTCGAATAAGTGAGGCTAGCTGGCTCGCTGGTGGATAGGAGTTTGGTACAAAAGAAAAATCGTCTATATACCGGTTGCTTTGTTTGAATGACATCAACAATCCGTTGAACAAGCTTTCCACACACACACACGCACTCGGACCCCGGATTGCCATCCTTGTCAATTTAACGTCTTCCCCATATCTTCCCCACCACTCACCACCACACTTCCACGGCCGTTGCAAGCCGTTGCGGGGAAACACAAAAGCAGCATCTTTTTCCTGCACAGTATCGGGGCTTTTCTGCTAGGAAACATAAAGTCCATTGCTTTCACCACATGCTCTCTAGCTATCCAACACCAACACCAACAATGTCGACGCCAACCCTCCCTACGCGGCGCCCAACGTACCCCCTCGCCCACGCCTTCCGTCGCAAGCCCAGGCGTATACCACTTGTACTCCGGTTCTCGAAAGGCGCGGTGCATGACATCATTCTCCTGCCCGTCCTCCTGCACTCCCTCTTTACCGTCCTGATCGTCTACATCGACACGCGCTATGTGGACTCAATCAGCATCCCCGCAACCATCATACCCTCACTCTCCATCGTCGTAGGTCTGATGCTCGTCTTCCGCAACAGCACGGGCTACGACCGGTTCTGGACAGGGCGAAACTGCCTGACCACCATCGGCACCAGCGTGCGCAATCTAGCGCGGATATGTCTAGTGAACTCGCGAGACAAAGACGGACACGCAACCGAAGAGCAAAAGCGAGACACGGAGCGCATCGTCCGCGTTCTCGTTGCAGTTCTGTACTCGATAAAGCACAATCTACGCGCCGAGTTCAACATTCCCCCCGCGAGTCTCGCCTCCCTCCCACCCCAGCCAAGCGTGTACCCCCAGCGCTCACGCCCCGTCTCACGGAGACCCAGCTACATCGACCGAACCGCGAGTTTCAGCGCCTCATTCCCGTCCACGACCGGCCACAGCACCTCGACAACACCCCTCCTCAGCCAATCGACGGCCACGCTCGAGAACGGCGACGGCACGACCCCCACCAAGAAGGACGAATACGTCTCTCTCCTACCAGAAGGGCTCATGGGCTACGAAGACCAAGGCCTCGGTCTGCCCTTGCAACTCACCATCCTCGTCGAAGGCTACATCCGCCGCGGCCACGACCGCGGCTGGTTCCACGCTCCGCTCTCCTCGCAGATGACGGTGCAGCTCAACTCGCTCGTCGATGCCTATGGCCGCATGGAAACCATCCACAGTACCCCCATCCCCGTCGCGCACCTCATACACCAGAAGCAGGTCCTCGCCCTGTATGCGTGCGTGCTGCCTTTTGCCATTGTTGACGATTACAAGTGGTGGAGTGTGCTTGTTGTGGCTATTATCGCGTTTACGCTGTATGGGATTGAGGGCATTGGCGTCCAGCTCGAGGACCCATTTGGTTACGATAAGAACGATATTAAAATGGATGGTATTATTGAGGATACGAGACAGGAGGTTATGGTTCTGTTGGAGGAGTGGAAGGCAAGTCATGAGGGGAGGGCTATGGGCGGCATGTTTGAGTGTTGAGGTGGTGGTTTGATGGCAAGCTGGGATGGATGTGACGATTATGAATTTGCACAACGGACAGAGAAAAAAATGTCTGACGATGCGTACCTTGTTTTGCATTTCTGCGAGGCAAGGCGGTTTTGACGTAGCATATAATACCCTGTCTTCATGGTTTAATCACATAGTCATTACACACATACGAATGAAGTCACGATGATACCTAACATGGTCTAAATGCCATCTTGATCGTTCTGATACACGACATTAGCTATACTCGCTCTCTCTTGTCGGTGTGTTCTTTGCTCTTTCCTGTATCCACTATATCACATGCCAAATGACTTCTTCCTCTTCCCTGCTCCTCACCCCCTTTCACCTAAGTGACACACCATACATAAACAAATCAATCGTAATAACATGCTCGCTCTCGACCAGAAAAAGAAAAAAAGGAAAACAAGAAAATCTTTCCCCTGAAAACGCCCTCCGAGGAAACCATGCAGCCAATCGCGCCCCGAAACAAAAAAAAGCCCGCCCCCGTTGCAAAGAGTGTTGAGGAAGAGAAAAGAATCGTGAACAAAGCAATCAAAAAATGCAAAATGGCTCAAGGACCCCTGAGTTTACTGTTTCTGTTTCTTGACCACTAGTCAAAGCGTACGGGTGGCAAAGTCGGTGCTTCGCTGTTCCTCGGTGCTTCTCCGCTGCTATCGGAATCCGAGGGTAGGTCGGCTTCGCGCAAGCGGTTTCCTGCTGCTCGGCCGGCGCTACCGTCGAGGACAAAGGGACCGGCATCGTTGCGGGGCGTCATGGGTCCGTCTTGTACGCGATCGGGGGTGAGGCCTTCTCTGGCGGCGGGATACAGCGGCGACAGGCCGTGGTACTCGTTTGCACCAGAGACGTTGATGCTGACTGGTTGTGTGACAGAAGAGGTTGGAGGCGTGAGGCAACGGTCTGGTGTTTCAGGTGCAGACTGATGTGAGACGTCTCCATTTGCTGGCTCGCTGTCGTTGATGTCGATGTTTGTGATTTGCTGTTGTAGGTCGGTGAGGTCGACGCCACCACTGTCGGAATCGCTATTGTTGATGGCGGCGACGGAGGCATGCGGGGCGACGTGGCGGTCCTCTTGCTCAGCGTCGGGATGTGTGTTTGTGTCGCCATTCACCACTTCCTCTTCCCCCTCCCAGTCATCGAACTCGGCAGTGTCGTCTACGTCCTCTTCAAGATCGGCCACCGCCCGGCAGTTTGGGCAGAGGAAGTTTGGCCACGTTGGTCCATTCAAAATAGGGCGGATGCACTTGTAGTGCCAGACGTGTGAGCATGGTGCTACAAATAGCGATTGGCAGGGCTGTAAGCTGATTAGTGTGGGTTGATTACGGCATCACACAAGCACATACCGCTATAGACATTAGGCAGATTGCACACTCGGAAGTATGTGTAGAGGCTCCATCACCCGTAACCTCCTTCTTGCTCTTGGCAAGGGCCCGCAATCGCTGGTGAGTTTGTTTGCTACAATGGTTAGCAGTTGTCTGGCACGATGGGTGCCCAGGGCTTACTTGAACGTGTTTAACCCTTGCTGCCAGCCGCGGTTGCACTCGACGCGGATCTTGACACAGCGGAAAATCATCTCTTCGCCACCTCGGAAATCAATGCCCAGCTGAATGATATCACCATCCTTTATTCGGAAAGGCTTGGATTCAACATTGGGCTGACTGAGACGGATGTGGTTCAGAAAAGTACCCGAAGAGCTTTTTACATCCTTGATGTACCAGCTTCCGTCCTTGCACCACAGCTCGCAATGCTTCCTGCTAACCACTTTGGACTTGAAGCCGATGGGGGCGTCGGACGGGGCGTTGGTGGTGATTTCGGGGATGTTGTCACGCTCCGAGTATCGTCCTACACGGAGGATGGCAGCCTCGCCGGGCAGTGTGCGGTTGATGACGGGGAATATCAGGGAAGGTCTGCCGGCTCGAGGGTCCTGATGCGGGATGAAACGAATCGACGGCAGGTGTTTGACAGCACCGCCACCGTCGGCGCTTCCCTCGACTGAGTGGGCGTTGGCAGAACCTGGAGGCGTCGGTATCGGGCCAGTATTGTTGCGCACTTGCAGCTGGGGCTGAGCCGTCTCTGAGCGGGTTCTGGTCATGGCTGGGTGTGGAGAGTCGGGCGGCGAGTCGGTAGCTGAAGACTGGGCGGGCGGGTGGGCGTCGGACGTCTGGCGCCTCGATAGGGGGTTCAGACGAGGCAAAGGAGGCTGCTGCTGCTGCGACGGCGAGGCAAGGGCGGGGGAGGCAGGTGGAGTGTGGGTTGAGGCGCGTGGTCGGGTTCTCAGTCGAGAATCCTCACGTGGAGGGTCGGCTTGGCTCGTCGAGTGCAGGTGCAGGTTTCTGAAGAAACTGATGCCTCTGTGAACGCCCGTCGGTCGCGGTGCAGGGGAGTTCGACGATATTACAGTTGCGACAACAGTTTGGGGAGCTGGGGCCGCCGTTGTGGTGAACATCACCTTCCCTGTTTAGCGGCGCAGGAGAGGATATAGAGCCTGAGGCTGGGGTAAGCGATGGGTGGATGCGCGAGTTTCGACAGCGTTTGACAGACGACACAAATGGCCCGTTTACAAGACCATATGTGCAGGCGTGTCTGAGGCAAAGGAAATGATGCAAATGCGAAGCCGATGCACCAAGGGAGAGAGGGCGAACAGGATGGGGCTGGACTTTGCGGCCAAGACAAAGAGTAGGCAAGCGGGTTTCCTTGAGCAGGGCTCTAGACTTGTAAATGCCGTGTGTACAGAACCAGAGCACGAACGCTTTTGCACATGAGATTGAGTTTCGAAGCGACGTCGGGATGGAGATGAAGCGTCTTTTGTTGACCAGCCTTTCCTTGGGACTGTGGGACGACCCGGTCGCTGCGCCGTGCAATGGTCCGATAGGATTTGAGACGTTTGCCGGCAGCTAGGTGCCAGGACGTGTGAGACAAGGACGCCCGTCGTGGCGTTTTTGCACCCCGCAGCGCCGTCTGTTGCATTGCCACTGCAGCGCTTGCTACTCCCCAAAATAGCGCTGAGCAGGAATAACAACTTTGGAACATGCATCAGAGCTGATATCGCGACGCTGATGCGCTGATCGCGAGCGTTGCCGTGTGGGGCCGCCAGCCTGGTCCATCGTTGAGACCCGCTGCACTGGGTACCTCGCACGTGACAGCATGTCATCCCGATGCATGGCAATTTTTCGGAACGCGCGACGACAATAGCATTCATTCACGTCACGACATGTTAAGGCCGCGCACCTACCGACCGCTGTCCCGGGGACTGTCCAAGGCATCCTCGTCTATTACGGCATGTGCCCCATGTGCCGGTAGGAGGAGTCTGGCTACGGCCGTCGCGGAAGAGAGGGTTAGCACAAGCATGCAGCTGCAAGCGAAGACATTCTAAACCACCATCTAGGACCCCGCCGAGCTCGACCAAATCACCACACTCCCCAATGGCATCCGCATCGCCACAGAGGCCCTGCCCGGCCACTTCTCCGGCGTCGGAGTCTACGTCGACGCCGGCTCGCGATACGAAAACGACCCGCTGCGAGGAGTGAGCCACATCATCGACCGGCTCGCCTTCAAGTCGACCCAATCCACTACTGGCGATCAGATGATGGAGAAGATGGAAACACTGGGCGGGAACATTCAATGCGCCTCTAGCAGAGAGTCGCTCATGTACCAGGCCGCAACCTTCAACTCCGCCGTGCCCACTACCGTTGGTCTACTCGCAGAGACGATCCGGGATCCCATGGTCACGGAAGAGGAGGTGCAACAACAACTCGAGACCGCCGATTACGAGATTGGCGAGATCTGGAGCAAGCCAGAGCTGATCCTGCCCGAGCTGGTGCACATGGCAGCCTACAAGGACAACACTCTCGGCAACCCACTGCTCTGCCCCAAGGAGCGATTGCCCTTTATCAACCGCGCCGTCGTCGAAGCATACCGCAAAGAGTTCTACAAGCCCGAAAGGATAGTAGTAGCCTTTGCAGGCGTGAACCACAACGAAGCCGTCAAGCTGACCGAGGAGTACTTTGGCGACATGGAGAAAGGCACGGGTCCGTCTCTTGTCGGCGCAGGCTCAGACAGCCCAGCACCACAACAGCAAGCCTTCACAGCAGACCACCCGGCGCCCAAGGGCGCACTGCCAGGCAGCTCCAACCTCATCTCCAAAATTCCCTTCCTCAAGAACCTCTCCACATCCACAAAGTCCAACGCCCATCTCAGCACACAACTCGATCTCAACTTCCCACCAATAGACACATCACTACCCTCGCAATACACCGGCGGATTCCTCACCCTCCCACCGATTCCACCGCCCGCGAACCCCATGCTACCCCGCCTATCGCACATCCACCTCGCCTTCGAAGCGCTCCCCATCTCCTCGCCCGACATCTACGCCCTCGCGACGCTGCAAACGCTTCTCGGCGGCGGCGGCTCCTTCAGCGCCGGCGGCCCCGGCAAAGGCATGTACTCGCGCCTCTACACTAACGTGCTGAACCAGCATGGCTGGGTCGAATCCTGCGTCGCCTTCAACCACAGCTACACAGACAGCGGCCTCTTCGGCATTGCCGCCTCGTGCGCCCCCACCTACGTCAACCACATGCTCGACGTCATGTGCCGCGAGCTCAAAACCCTCTCCGATGAGACGGGCTACGGCATCCTCCGCGACGAAGAGGTCTCCCGCGCTAAGAATCAGCTTCGCTCTTCCCTCCTCATGAACCTTGAGTCTCGCATGGTGGAGCTAGAGGACCTTGGCAGACAGGTCCAGGTCCACGGCCGCAAAGTCGGCGTCAGGGAAATGTGCAGTA
Organism: Stemphylium lycopersici; assembly: GCA_003268315.1. Lineage (NCBI taxonomy): Eukaryota > Fungi > Ascomycota > Dothideomycetes > Pleosporales > Pleosporaceae > Stemphylium > Stemphylium lycopersici. The sequence goes on from QGDG01000068.1 coordinate 132,164, forward strand.
AGATCGAGGCTGTCACGATCAAGGATCTTCGTCGCGTTGCGAAACAGGTTTTTGGCGGCGAGGTTAGGAATGTAGGCGGGGGGTCGGGTGCCCCGACTGTTGTGCTCCAGGAAGGCGAGATGGAGGGCGTTAAGCGCAAGGAGTACTCTTGGGATGATATCCAGGCCAAGATTGCGAGGTGGAAGCTTGGGAGGAGATGATGAGTGCGAGAGACGCTTTGTCCCGAGTACCTTGTTATTGTTGTTCGATATTGTATGCTGTATGATGATGATGACGGAAAAGAAACCTTGTATTATAGAGAGACATGTCTTCTTGGGGTTTGGATGTGGTGAGGATGCTACCACTTCAACGCAAGATGCATGTCCCGAGAATCCCAAAACTTCAAACATGCATAATTCTAGTCTTTTGAAACCGTGGAGTGTATTTTTTTTCCTTGGTCTAGTGCAACTGATGCATACATTCCTGCCAGCTGGCTTTCTTTTTGCAGTAATAGAAGAAGACGGGAAAAGAAAAGTGGGTATCAAAAGTTCAAGACTCCAGTGAAGTTGCTAAGTACAGCTTCCAAGTCATCCTCCTGCTGCTTTGGGTGTCTGGATGGGGGTTTCCGGGATGCAATAGCCCGATTGCATGCATAGACAAGGGGGGGGGGGGGGGCATAGTAAACATTTCCCTTTCGTGCGCTCTTCCGCCAACAATGTAAAGAAATTCCTCAGACCTGTGCCATGATACTCTGGAAACCAACACCGCCACCCAACCGTTCCTCATTCCCATCAATCTCAATAGTCTTGATCATAGAGCTCGACTTTTGCGCGGTGATGCCAGTAACAGGCACGTGGATGGCAATAAGATCTGGGGTATGCAGCTCAGCCGCCTCTTCAGTGAACGCGACGCCGTTGACTTCAATCTCATCGCCCTCTTCGGTCGCAAATGTGTATGAAGAGAACTCTGATCCGGGGGTGATGACAACGCTCTCTTCGCATCGGTTGCTCAGGTCGGGTAAATTCGCAGTCAGGGCTACGTGCTCGAAGCTACCGTTGTATGTGCCGTTCCTGATATCGTTGTGCTCCTTTTCTTTCTTCACCCGGCGCAAAGCACCAATGTCGAATTCACGGACAGAGTTGGCACCCATCTTGTTTCGGACAGTGCCGGTACGAGCGAGCGGAAGAGTGATGCTTGAGCCTGAGGAGCTGGATTCTCGACCGGGACGGAAAATGCCTTGGACTGCTGACTTGAGGCCCTGGGGTGTGAGAAGAGATGTGCCGCGGGATATGTCTCGAGTGATATCGCCAGAAGAGCGACGGCCCATTCTGTAGAACTTGCGGCGTGGACGACGCTGAGCCGAGATTTCTTCAATGTCAGTCTGCGTCGTCTTGAACGTTAGCTCGCTGGAATCCGTGGTGTTGGAAGAGGCGGTGTGTGGCGCATCGGTTGATGTAGCAAGAGACTTGGATGTCGGCCGGGTAGACGGCGTGGTGTCCAGTGTCATGGAAGAGGGTAGCGGCCGGGCTGTATTGCCGATGCTGCGCATAACTTGGGCAGACTTGACGGGAAGCTTTCCGATGTCCTCTCTGGTCATGGGTGGAAATTCGCCGGCGACGACGGCGTCAAAAGAGATGCAGACACGCTCTCGGTAGTAGGGACGACAGGTGTGGCATGCTTTGAAGGCGCATCCTTGGGTCTTCTGATGCTGGTCAGCGATGCTTACTCAACGCCTCAACCGTCTTGCCGGTCGAGTCTGGACATGTGCACCTACTGTGTCTGCAACGGGCGTGCTGTTCAAGGCACCATCAGTGCTATACGGCGCCTTTGCCATGGCGGCCAACCTAGACATGACATCGTTGGCCTGGTTCGCCTGCTGTACGTCTGTGATGGTCTGCCGGAGCTCGAGCTTCTGTTGCTTCAGCTTTCCAAGTTGCTGGTGAGTGTAATGTCCGCCTTCTGCCGTAATAATGACGCTTTGGCTTAGCCCACAGCGCTCGAGCTCTTTTCGCAATTCAGACTTGAGGGTAACGATTTTGCTAGTCTTTCGCGATATGAGGTCGCCCAGTGACTGGCTTTCGGCGTCCTGCTTGCACTCGTACAGAAAACCAATAGGCGGCGAGTGCCCGCAAACGTAACATTGCTGGTCTTGACCAAACACACGGTCCATTTCCACGTGGGTGCAATTCGAGGCTCGCATGCGTTTCCCCATGGCTTCGTAGGGCTTTTTGGTCAACGGGGCTGAGGGTACCGAAGTTGCCGGGCCCTGAGAGAGCACGCGGCGGTGGGTCCTAGGTGGAAGGATAGGGCAGAATGTGCGAGAACGTGGAGCAGATGGAGGTTTCTGTGGTAGAGATGCTAGAGGAAGGCGCAGTGACCACGAGTGTAATTACGAAGGTGAGTGGTAAAGGCAGCAAATGAAGGTGCGAGAATAGGGAAAGAACGAGTGGAGAGGGAGCGCGGGGAGATGCCGACGCTTTCAATATGGTGAGATTATTTCAAACGCCAAAGAAGGGACAGGAAAGGATAGGGAGGAAAGCAGTGCATCATGTTTGACGTGGAGTGGGAGGCGGATCTACCGGCGTGCCAGTCAGCTGCTGAGCACTCGTGAGCCACGAGGTGTCGACACGTCGCTAATCAGGTGCAGCGGCTCCCGGGTTGGGGGGGTGTTGTGTTTTGATGTCGCGAATGACGCTTTCCTCAGTGCTGAAGACAGTGCATGGCCCTTGCATGTGTCTCAACTGTTTGTTGTTATGGTGGCCTGCAAACAGCGCGAAGGGCGAACGCGCCCCCAGCGCCTTATTGGAAACATGCGCAAGGACAATGAAAGAATCAAAGCCAATGAAGTGAAAGAAGATTTTGGTACAGGGTGATTCAAGAGATGGACATGATGATGATGATGATGTTGGAAGGCACAGGCTTGGAGGGCCACGGGTGTTGGACGAAGAAGATTGAAGTTGTACAAACCACCAGAGCAAAGGCGGCAGTCGCATACTCGACGTTGAACGTGCACGACGCCCGACAAAGAGCAAATATACGCCGACGAGGGCGCTCATCCCACGACAAGATTCACGCGGTCCCCATGTCGGACGGTGCACATGTGACTTGAGATGGAGGCATGGGCTCTTGACAAAGGAGCCCCAGGACACAGTATGACGACCTCGGATGTGTTGTCAGCGCGCGATAAGAGCGAGATAGGTCCGCGCTGCATCGAACATCCTTGCGCATGATTGCACTTGCGAATGCAATACGCTCATATCGAGTCTCGTTGGCCGGCGAGGGGGGATTGGGGGATTGGGCACTTCCTCAGCCGTCTCCATGCAAACGAGCACCTGGCGGCGGGGTCCGACGCTCCTGTCCGCTGGCACGCGAAAAAGCATGGGCGAACAGACGCTCATGTCGAAAGCCATGTCTGCCACAGCTCTGTTGACCTCAGAAAGAGGGTCCTTGGGCATGTCGCAACAGGTCGTGAAGCGGGTATTACATATCAGGGCGACTACCGAGGTCGTGTTGTTGTGTCAGATCACGACACCTCGACGGCATCCGCATCTTGGGAGTCGGCGCTAGCACGGACTCGATCCGAGGCTGTTTACCTTCATCCCCAGCCATCCGCATGTCAGCTCGACAGCTCCAGTCCTCCCCCACAAACATTCCCCGACGGCCGCATCACCTCTTTTCACGCGCCCATCTGCACGCTGCTGCTGCTGCCGCCGCCGCAAAGCATTGAGCCGCCATGTCGGTCAAGTTCGAGAAGGAGACGCTGCATACGACGGCCGCCGCTGCCGACGCGGCCACCAAGGGAAAGGACGACCTGATGCACGAGATCGGGCAGGCCATCACCAAAGGCGGCGGTCCCAATGGATACCTTGCAGTGAGTGTTGCGCAGTGAGAGCGCCACATGCGAGCCCGCACCTTACTGACCGGTTGCGACGCAGGCATACCTCAAGCAGCTGCAGAGCAACCCATTGCGCACCAAGATGCTCACCTCGGGCACTCTGTCTGGTCTGCAGGAGTTCCTAGCGTCCTGGATTGCCCACGACAGGAGCAAGTCGGGTCACTACTTCACCTCGCGCGTCCCCAAGATGGCCATCTACGGTGCTCTGATTAGCGCGCCCCTGGGTCACGTCTTGATCAGCGCCCTCCAGAAGATCTTCCAGGGCCGCAAGAGCCTCAAGGCGAAGGTGATGCAGATTTTGGTCAGCAACTTGGTCGTGAGTATACCAATCTCTTGTACCCCGACCACTCTTCTAACACGTCCCAGATCGCGCCCATCCAGAACAGCGTCTACCTCGTCTCCATGGCCCTTATCGCCGGTGCGCGCACCTTCCACCAGGTCAAGGCCACGGTCAAGGCCGGCTTCTGGCCTGTCATGAAGGTCAGCTGGGTCGTCTCCCCCATCTCTCTGGCATTCGCCCAGCAATTCCTCCCCGAGACCACCTGGGTGCCCTTCTTCAACATCATCGGTTTCATCATCGGCACCTACATCAACGCCCACACCAAGAAGAAGAGGTTAGCCGCTCTCAGGCGAAAGCACTACGGTGACGGCGGCGGACGGGGCTCTCGTCCCAGTTCGCGCCCCGGCTCTGTGAGTGGAAGGCCTGTCGATGAATACGGTCGTCCCGACGACCGCCCACGCTATTAATTACCAGGGCTAGCGGTGACGGCGCAACCATGTCCGGAGTCCTGTTCGCTGTTCTATCCGGATCGATGGTGGCCAGCGTCCACTATCGAGATAAGACATCACCCGTCTTTGTTTACGTGTTACGACATCCTCGGGGGAAAGAGATTCGGCTACCAGTCAGGCGCTTCAGCATCTAATGCCCATTCATTCTCGCTCCTCTTACTTGCTTTGTATATCCCATCTGTTTTTCTTTTCCATGATTGGAGCCGCTACTGGCGCTGTTGCGCCCTCCGCTAAATATACATTATACCATCCTTGTCTTTTACCCCTCGGCTTTTATGTTTGTCACACAGAAACTGATGGTTATGCTAACATGACTACGTGTCAGATCGATAATGAAACGGCTCTTAACCCCGATATTCTGCCAGCAGATCAATGGCTCCAGCAATCCATCTTGTGTAGCCTAAGACAGGCTGTCTAGCTCGGTATAACGCTGCCCAGCGCTAGTGACCTAATCGTGTGGTAGATTCCAACGTCCTGGGCCTGAGGGCAAGATGCAGACGTCACACAATTATTGAAGAATCCGGGCTATTCTGTTCTCCATCTCAGAGCCACCAATGAATGTAACATCCTGGCATTTGGCGAAGCCCGACACACAACTTTTGGGCTATATACGACAAACAATCTGCAGCAGGGCCAGTACGACCGCTTCTTAACAACCAGTAGCCGTTGGAATATCAAGAAGCCATTGTGCAAAGCCAAGGGGCTCCGCAAACGGCGACGCCGGATGGTGTCCATGCAACGGTTGAGCCCTGTCAGCTTCTCTTTTCTCAAAACTATATAAACCTGGCCTAGCCCAGGTATGTATTCGCCGACATTCTCTACTCTTCTTTGAACCACTCGTCAAGCACAAACACTTTTTCCCAGCTTGATGACGCCGGAATCCAACGGTCGTCTTATATTGTTTCCATTCGGCAAGCGCTTCCTCGACGGGACAACGCTTTCACGCACTCAGCCCTACCCATCTGACTCGGAGCCAGACCTATTTCCCCCATTCGAGTCTCATGACTTTCGCCACCCACTGCCGAGCGTTGCTATCCGGCTGCAAGACCCTGACCTGAGATGCGACAGGGACCTAGGATGGAATATTGATTGGGCCGTAGCTTTTGTCGTCAATCGACTAGAGCAAAACTGGGCAGATGCAGCTGCATCGCTGAAGAGCATTCGTATACGAGCTGCGACACTCCAAGAAAACGGCTTAAGCCATGAAATACCCTTTCGTATCTTCAACAAGCTTGATGAAGTACTCTTCGCAGGGCATATGAAGAACGCCGTATTTCTTAACGTTAGGAGTCTGGACTATGATGTCTCGGGTACCACCTATACACACCGATCAGGACCAATCCCCCGCGTCAAGCCTATCTCCATTATTCTCAACCACGATGTGATTAGACATGGCCAAGCGAAGGAAATTGTTGCCATCATGGTTCATCACATGATTCACGCATATTTCCTTGTGGCTTGTGGTGTGCAAAAGGAGGATGAGGTAGCCTATGGACGTTTGGATCATGGTGTGCATTTTGGCAAGATCATGTTGGTCATAAAGAAGCTTTCAGCCGTTCATGGCAAGGAGCTTACGTCTTTGGACTTTGGACAAGGCTCAACTAGCATGCGATACATGGCAGATGAGTACTGTAATCCCCGGAAAAGAGAAGCCATAGCACGCGAAGATAAAGAGATGTGGTATTGCAGTCATTGTTACTGTGATGTGCAAGGACCATCTGATAGCGATGTGGACAAGTGGTACAAGAAGGTTTGCCAGCCCCTGTTTGACCAACCAAAGTGTACCCGCGAACTAGAAGTGAGTGTTTACAACGACCGACGACACGAGCTTGAGACGAGACGCCGCACAAAATTGCCTTCTTCTGCAAAGTCGGTAGAGTTCATTCTCAAAGAAAGGCCAGTCTTAGTTGATGGAGATAAGATCGAACAGCTTCTCAGCGTCAAGAAGGCTTTTGAAAAGGCTGGAAGTCGTTTCCTCAAGATACACAAGAATGTCTCCGAAGGCACATTTGTGCGATTCCTTGAACTCCTACACACTGGCTCGTACCGTCCAGATCCACGTCTGTTCTCTACTGCCGCGATCGGTCCAGGCGTTGAGCGTAGAGGTCCTCCTATTATCAAACCACACGCCACAACCACCGAAGCAGTTCTACTGGCAGACGTGCAATTTGCCAAGTTCGGCGCGTTGATGGGCTTTGAGGAGTGTAAGAGCTATGCCATGAATCGGATGAACGCCTACGGAGTCCTGTACGAAGACCCCATTGCAGTCCTGAAGGAGATCTACGGAGGTTATGAGCCAGATTCCGATTTGAAAGCCTGGGTGCGCAAATTCCTTACACGAGTTCCCACTACGTTAAATCCAGAGTATCATATCAGTTCATCGAACCTCGACATGGAGCGGCCTAATTTGCTCAAGCTCGAAAGCGAACAGAGCCCTCATCGAGCACGCTTCTTCGATGCTATTAACGCCAATGGGGCGCTAGAAAACGACGTCAACAAAGCTCGCGCAGAGCTCAAGGCAGCCGGTTGGTACAGTTGGCCTTCAGTTCTACCATACAGCGCCCACGCGTACTCCATCGACCGCACGCCAAACTATCTTTCTCATCCACACATGTTCAAGACAAACCATCGCTCCCCCTTCTTCCCCAACGACCCATCTCCCCCCCACCCCCTGTCCCAACATCCTCAATCTCAGTACCCAACTTTCCCTCTTCGAATTCTCACACCTCGGCAACCTGGACCAAGAACGAGACCAAGCACGCGAAAGAGCACAAGACTACGATCGTGACCGCATCGACAAACTTCGTGACTACGAACACGTTGGGTCTAGCGATCGAGAGCGCGAGCACCTCAGATTGCGGACACAAGAGGTAGAGCGAGAGTTGGAGCGCGAGAAGAAGAAGCTGAAGAGGCTGGAAAGGGAAAAAGAGATCGTGAGGGAGGAGACCACGCAGTTAAAGGCTGAGACTATTGTTGAAACGCTTTTTGGGAGAGGCGGGAGAGGTGCTGGTGCCGGTGCCGGTGCCGGTGGTAAGGGGAAAGGGAGAGGGGCGTTTGAGGAGGAGTATTAGATGTATTGACCGTGCGTGTGGGTGTGGGGGATGGGATATGGTATTTGCAGTTGAAGCATTTGTAAGTGTGAGCAAGGAATTTAGAGAGGAGATTGGACGGATGAGAAGGGATGAGAGTTGATCTATTTCATCAGCGGCTATCTCTTTTTGGAATCTCCTCTCCCCCCTCCCCCTTTTTTCTCTTCTTGCCAGTGTTTTTGTGTCAAAGTCTCTTACTAGTTCGTGTACGACAATTAGCTCTTGCGTTTAATCTCCACTTTGACTTTAATATCATAGCACTTGCCCCTAGACACCGCGCCTCCCTATATGTATTCCCGCGTTTTGTTCAAATAAGCTTCTTACAAATGGTGGGATAAAAGAGTAGTATATGAGGTAGAGATGAGGAGAGGGGATATATAAGAGCATACGAGAGTATGAGGATAATAAGAAAAGACAGAACAGAGGGATTTTGAAAAAAAACAAAAAAAAACAGCAGAGGGGATTGAAAAGTGGGTTAGAGATAATGTTAGGGAAGAGACAAAGCAGTGCGAATTTATAACATATTACCTAACATCCAGTATTTTCTAGTTTGCTTCAGGCCAAGCTGACGATGTATACTATCTTGGACCATGATTAGTAGCTCACTGATCATACGTACCTGTTTGGTTGCATGGGTGTAGAGGTGCAGGGCTGCGTCCTGACACAAGCATTAGGGAAGAAGGGTTTCTAGGTTCTTTCTAGGACTTTGTCTTTCCTGCTGTTCTTCATTTACAAATTCAATGTAATGCGAACGCGGTGAGAATCGATTCGCAATGTCTAACAGGTCAAATCGCTGTGTGAGTGGAGACTTCTAGTGTGTTGATCGGCTAATTAGGCAAACAGTAAGTTTCTCCCTCGTAGACAGCCAAAGATGCTCTGTTGTAAGGAGATTAATGACAGTTTTGATTCTTATGCTCCGAGGAAAGTCTCTTAGAATAACAACGACATTCAGATGCGCCGTCATAAGCTGGGGTAAGGGTGGTCGCCGTCATGTGCGATACGAAGCTAAGGGGTTCTCTCCGCCCTTTTGTGCCTAATCGCGTTAGTTCAATAATCATGCATGTAATCGATAATTCCTCCAGAGAACATCACCTGCCCCTGTGTACGAAGGGAACTCAGGGCTCCTATACCCACGCTTTCCCTTTTCGTGCAGAGAAAGAAAGCAAGAGACAAACAAACAAACCGTAGCAGAAGCAAGTGTTCCGAGAAATGGCGCTACAAGTGCGTGCTCCGACACCACACTACGGCTTCCGTCCCGAGCTAACGCCAACAGCCAACCAACGGCGCACCAACATGGACGCAATCCTACAATCAAGACGAGGGCAAAGTCGGCTTTTTAGACCTACCCCGTGAACTCAGGGATCTAGTGTACGAGTTCGCATTCCGCATCGAGGGCGCGATACTCATTTACACGCGCGACCCAACCGCCGCGCGGCTCGTCGCGCGAGCCATGAACATCCGCCATAGAGGCTGCGGGCCGATCGAACCGCAACCTCTCCGCAACGGGCAGATTCCCGTAGCACTAATGCGAACGTGCCGGCAACTCAACGCAGAATGCAGTCCTATCCTATACGGCGCCAACGTCTTCTCTTCCTGGAATCTGCAACTGCTTGAGCTGGGGCTTGCCCATCGTCACCTACTCGTGCGTCGCATAGTCATGGAAGCCAGTCCACGCGGGATTTTTGAAAAGAGTCTGGATCACGTTTTTTACTGCTGGAAGAATCGGTTTTGGCCTGAGATTCTCAAGAGTGGGGATAAGATGCTGAACCGCTTTCCTAATCTCGAGTCGCTTACCTTTTCGTTGAAACCGCCGCGGCATGATGAGTGCTGGAGACCGGATTTCTTCGCCGTGGGGAATAAGACGAGGGACCAACGCGTGGGCATTGTTGCGACTTGGATGAGTCTGGGGTCGATCTGGGGGAATAAGGCGTTAAGGGAGTGTTTGCATCTGGAGATGGGGCCGCAGCCTGGTATATCTAAAAAAGAATTCGAAGGCTCGCGGTTTGCTCCAGAGGAAGATGACGATGGCGATGAATATTGGGATTACTCTGAGTTTGCGGAAGCTTTTGATATGATGAAGCAGTGGAGATAGGATGATTGAAGGAGTGTGGATCGCGCGTGATATGCATTCTTGCAGACACCGAGCATCGTCCGAGTAAAAGGAACATGTCAAGAGACGGCGCAAGAGTGATTTTACCGACAACCACACATTGACCATGACCTCGAAAGCGCAAGGAAGGCGCAGATACCACTCAATACACCCGGTGGTTACTACCTCCATCGCACGCCGTATCCGCCCGACCTCAACCAACATCATCCTCACGCCACCACTTCCATCATCATCCTCACCACCACCCCCAAATTCACTCTCCAACCCTTGGCACCCCAACATCTCAAGAAAACTAGCCCTCGGCACTCATTCCCCCCTTCAAACCCCATCTAAGCCCTCCACCCACTCAACTATTATCTATCCTCTAGCCAAGCACCCCGCAGAGCCGCAACAGCCCTGCATGCCCCAATTAGGAAATTCTTTCCAGAAAACCGTCACATCACCATCATGCCAACCATGGGGAAACTCAAAACTTCCCCATTCCATCGCTCACCTCCGACACACGCACATACCATACGCCTTCCCAACCCCTAAACTAAACTAGGGTCTGTGAAAGAAAAAATACACCCTGGCTCCTTGCCAGTCTTGTCGACCCCCCCGATCCCTGACACGCATCACGGCATCGTGGGCGCAAGGTACCCGCTCCCGTGCATACTATGTGTCATTGGTTTGGCGCGCGCCAGCCTGTGTCTTCGCGTCGCGGGTGTGCTTGCCGCTGCAGCATATGTAGTGTATGAGTGGGTTTTTTGTAACAGGGATGTGGGGTCTGGCGGTCTGCAGCCACGTTCTAGAATGCTGGTGTGAGGTGGAATCGGCGAAGATTTTTTTCTGCTTTCGCCCATGTGGCTTGCTGGTGGTGTGGATGCTACGGGGTATTGCGCAAGAGCCAAGTATCGTGAGATGCCGTTTTAGGCAAGCGGAACCGAAGGGGTTGTGTGATCGTGTCGATGGGAGGTTGCGTGGTGGGCGCCGGTACCGGAGGTGAGTTTGACGTGTGAAGTTATGCAGAGTTGCGTGCACTGCATAATGATCAGTGAGGGCTTTGGGGCTGTCATTGCTCAACGGGGAGACCAAGATTTTTGAGATGTTTGTGGGAGTGTAGACGTGGTTGAATTCTACTGATGCTATGTATTATGTACTAATAGTAGGCTCGCGAAAACGAGTCCTGGAGAGATGAACTTTTTTGGTGTGTAAAATGGAACAAAACGCCTACTGGATGTCTATCCCAATGCAAGAGGGGCTCGCCGCGGGCTCAACTCAAGCAAATCCAGCAATGAACCAAAACGCCACAGAAATAGTGGCGAGCATGTCAAAGCAACGCCATGGAGAACAAGATACAAATGGGGGTATATCCTACGTAGTCCACCAGTGAGAATCAGAAGTAAAATCAGACCAATGGCCCAGTAAGGAGATTCGTAAAGCTTCGTTCACTCGGCCGTGACGAGGGGTATAATGAGAATGCAAGGAGATTAAGTATCCAAAGCTATTGCTCGAGGCTGAAACTACCAGACCGGGAGCTGCTGTTGGAGAATGGGAATTCGCAATCTTCGATGTAGGTAGGTGGGCTGATGGGAACGTCCTCGTACAGTGGAGGCTGCTCTTCGTCCCAGGCGATGCCCATACCAGAGCGTTCGGTGAGGACGAGGTGGAACTGGGTGCGGAGAACGCGAGCTGCGCCGGTGGGGGTAGCCTGACTGAGCTTCTTGAGTGGGGCCCACTCTTCAGCGACAACCATCTCGATGATCAAGTTGTGCTTGACGTTCATGCCACTCGAGCTCTCCATGTCGCAGAGAGGCTTCATACCGACGTTGCAGGCGGCCTGGAACTCAACATCGATCTCACCCTTCTCGAAGTCAGTCTTCCACCCGGTCTTGACCTCCTCATTGGCAATGGCGCGGACGTCCTCGTGGAGAACACCTTTGCCTTCACCGCCGACCTTGGATACATGCTTGGAGCAAGCTGGGGCGATGTACTTTTGGGTCTCTTCGATGCGCCAGTTGAGCTTGCGCAATCTCCATCGGGTTTGCGAGTCGGTCTTGTTCTGGACAATGCCGGACAGGCGCATCTCGATGGGGAAGTCTCCAATGGGGTGGATGACCGGTGGCAGCTTCACGGAAGCGGTAAGGTTCGTGGGTGGGAAGATGCGAATTGAGTGCTTCTCGGCTCCAGGGAAAATAGCGCGCTTGATGTCCAGGTTGCGCTTGTAGGTAATCTTGCCCGAAGAGGTGGTAGCGACAGCGGACAAGTAGTAATCGACGGTAGCGAGAGTGCCGTGAGTGGTCGCGGGCAAATGTCCTGGCAGCAGGTGGCTGAAAGGGAAGCTGTGGGGGCCGTGGCGCAGCGTAGTAGGGTGTGTCAAGAACTCCCACTTGTGGATTTCAGTGGTCTGGGTGGTGCAGTCCGGGCAGTGTGGGGCCACGGGCTTCTTGGTGGAAACGATGCACAGCATGCGCATCTCGAACTTCTCGACGGTAATGTGGGGGTCGTGGACGTTGATCATGAGTTGGCCAGAGAAGATGGCGCCAGTCGAGGTCTGCGGGTTGTTGTAGAAAACGATTGGCGGCGACTCGACGCTCATGTTCATGGAGGCAGCACCCTGGGCTTCAACCTTGGGGCTCTTCTTAACTTCCTCCTTCTCCTTCGCGTGCTTGTCGTGCTTGTGGCGGTTAAAAATATCCATGACCAGCGACTCTTCTGACTTTGACTTTGACTTTACGCGCGGGGCGTCGTAGGAGTAGACTGGTGGCAGGAGGCCTTCAGAGTGTGGTTTGACAGGATCCAATTTAGGCAATGGCGTAGGTGCCACCCTCGCGAGGGTACTCAGCAAACGACCGGGCATGCTTGATAAAGAATCTGGGGTAGGGCTGAGATGGAATGACGTGAGTGGACGTTTTGAGCGAGAATCTGCAAGATAAGGCGCGGTCCAGTAATGGCTAGGACGTGGGTCGACAAGCGAGAAGCGGGTGAAAAGCGTTGAATGGATTGATTCACGAGTTGACCTTGTGGGAATTGAGGTGGTTGATAAGTCGTTGTGGCAGGAACATGGTCTGGCTATCAGATTGATCAAAGTGCACCTGGGGTAGGGCGTGGTCTTATTTAACAGAGCATAGGCACCGTTTTCATGCCAGGTTTACATGAGAGAAACTCGATGACTGGGTGCCTCTTAGGCTTTGGCATGATTTCATCGGTTATACCAGTAGCAGGGATTTCGCACACCTGCGCTAGCCGTTCCCGGCACGCCCATCCCTGCATTGAGCGTAATTTTTGGGTCAGGAGGCAGCGACGCACGGCCTGCCGCTCACGAGATCGGCGGCGAACCTGTCGTGCCTGCCAACTAAAAAGACGTCAACACGCGAGGCGAGCGAGCAAAGTCCGTCCACATAGGCAGTCTCAGCTGAGCCCGCGTGTATACAACCGCGCCTTGTGTGGTGATGACTACACATTGACTCTTCCCACACACCTCGTAAATATGCTCACCGCCGAATCTGCTCCTGGATCTGCTGCGCCGTTCCTTTTCTCGGCGCCAGCTAGGCCTTTGTTCGCTGCCAGCAAATGCACCGTGGTGGCTCGATGCCGGACCATCACATGTGGCCCGCCGACGGCCATTCACTCCATCACGCATCATACCAGGCTCATGTCTCCACCCGGAAAACTCTGGGGTGCTCATCCACCGCAATGGCACACTGCCCGCCCGCTCAACTTCATTCGCTGACGCACATGTGATGTACCTGTTCCCCGCAACATGGCGTTGTGACCGTCTCAAAAGGGCGACTCTGGGGATGAGCAATCGAGCATCTCCTCGGGCATTGAAGCATCGGAGCGCCTCTCCGCACCCTTGATGCGCGCGCACCTTCGCCGCAGGGTACACAGCTGGCACGTGTCTCACGCCCCTGGACACGCCCCTGGGCACGCCCTACGCGGCCAAATTGCGCATTGCTAATTGTGCAACGTCTTCATCATCCTCAGTCATGTTTCGATGCAGCATCATGGTGTTCCACTCCTGCCAAGACGCCGGCGTTATGTAATGCATCGAATTTTTCTCACACACCGTGGGCCAAGCAGAAACGCTGAATGGATGCTCCACCCTACCAGATCTTTTACAGCCTCTTTACACACTTTGGCGTTCCGGCCCGATATTGGCTGACCTGCCATGCCTCGCCTGAAGACACCCACTTGTTGGGAGACTAGACCTTTCTACATTACTCGATGGAAACGTCCATTGTCACCCACTAGCTCCGATCACGCAAACACTTCCATATCGGAGAAGCCCGACGACTACATATGGTCCACAAGAGACGACTTTGGAAAGTCTCCAAATAACACATTGCGAATCTCACGATGTTTCGCTTAGCAACGGTGATGCTTGGATGATGTCCGCCGTCTTGGGGATCTGCCAAGGTTAAGATTACGCCGTTCCTACATCAGGAAAATTATCTGCACGTGCTGCATGCCCCTGCTTCTTCGACCATTCTACTGACCGGAGTCCGTGCGGTCCACCCATGGTTCGCTCACCCGTTCCGAGTACCTCATTCCCGACGGATATCACGAGCTTGCTCAGCATGCCACGCGTAGCTCCAGAGTCATCGTGTCGCAAAGTTGCGCACTTGTGGCGCCATGCAAGGGACCGTAAATGGTGTCATAGCACCATGCTGGCGAGAGTTAACCTTACCTCACCGCTATGTTGTCGACTGTATACAGGCACAGCTTGCAGTGCCCAGAACATAGCCCAACGTCGTTCCATCACCCTGCATTGCGGCTCTTCGGTGCCTGATCAGGGTAAAAGCTTCAGTCGTCTGTGACGGACCGAATGTAAACAATCTTCTCGAACGCCCCATCATTATACGTCACGAGTTGTGCCACACACGGCACTCCCGTTGTGGCGCTCTTTGGGATCTTCACCGCTGGTCTAGAAATTCCACTGCATGTTCTGATGAGCATTCCAGAACTTTTGAGTTTGATCGGCTTCGTAACCGATGAACCCAAATCAAAGCACGGCTTCAATCCCGCGACAACACAGCTCCTTGATACGAAATTCTAGGAGAATGCCCACCTCACGGCCCCCCATCCGGCCACGTCTTTAGATACTTTTCCGTCGGGTAGGCCAAGAAGACGGGTTTGACACGCAAGTGCATTGTCACGACACATTCGTTGCTCACGCCCTACGACGTGTGGATCCTGTCGCGGAAAAGTGGTTGTCTGCAACTAAGTTGCACGGAAGTAGTCGCTAGTGCCCGCGACAAAATAGCACCGACATCCCTTACGTTTGAAGATCTGCCGCAGTGTATACAACATCAACTCTTCCTCCTAAAACCCATGTACAGCGAACAACAGACACTAACAAATCCGGGAAGCTATACCGGCCAGCTCATCAACGTCCCTAGCAAAATCTTTCCAACGCCATATGGACTCCTTCCCTGCCAGCTCATACCGGCTGTGCGCTTTGGAGTAAGCGCTCTTCCATCAATCACATCCTATTCGCTTTGGAGAAAAAAGTCTTTCTTCTCGCCCCAGACTATCGCGGTCACCTGCCGCAAGCACAAACAGGATTACCGCGGACCCATCCGGAACATCTACCCGTATATGCAACGAAGCTTTCACACAAGCTCTTCTCGAAGCAAAAACTAAGCGCAGAGGTGGGTATGCGCGACCCATATCGCGGTTTCCTAGCTCTGGCGCGGAAGATCTTGCAAACTACCTTTTGGCATCATGTGGAGTAGTAGTGTCTACTGAGAGCGTGCACTAGCTGCGGGTTTGCAAGCGAGTTTCACGTCACAAATTTTCCTAGGCTATCGCTCCACAGGGTAGGACTCTATCACGAAGCCACATGTGCACCCAATGCATGCCAGACGCCTGTCGACAAATCATGCAATGATACCAATCGCAATCACGCATCTGATTCATGTTATCAAGGGAAAGCTTATTGCTGTCGGCAAATGCATCAATTCATTAGATCGTGCTATAAACCGTATAGACCTTGACCAGTCCTTACTTCCCGAACCCTAGACTCCATCTTATGCAAGCCGTGGTGGTATCGCTAAGGGGTATCATAGATCTACTCGTCGTCCTCGTCAACGTCGTCGCTGACGACGTTGAAGAAGCGGAGCTCGTAGACACCCTTGGAGGTGGAAACGACGCGGAGCCAGTCACGGAGCTGCTGCTTCTTGAGGAACTTCTTGGTGCTGTCGAATCGCATTAGCACAAATCTTTCTAATCACAATCGCGCGCCAGATGGCATGTACGCGACACATTCGAACGTACAGGTACTTGAGGTAGCGACCGGAGAACTCCTGGTGCGCAATCACCTCGATCTTTCCCTCACCCTGCTGGCTGATCTGGATGGTGTCGCCAAGGTTACCAGTGCGGCCCTCGACCTTGATGCGGTCGTGAAGGAACTTCTCGAAAGCCTGGATGTCGAAGATCTTGTCGTTGACGGGCTGCGAGCAGTTGATGATGAACTTCTTGGTAATCTTCTGGCCCTTCTTGCCGGCGGCGGCGCGCTTCTATAGATTTCATGTACTTAGCCTACTGTTCTGGTGTGCGGCGCGAGACACACAATTGTATGTGTGTCTTGCCGAGGACAGCAAAGCGGTTGTACGTACGGTGGTAGACATTTTGATAGGTTTGGGGGTGGGGAGCGCAAAGAGATGGGTATCCTGCGTCTTTTGTTGGAGGTGGTGGTGAGGGGAGGGGATGTGAGGCGCGCGCAGAAGCTCGTGAAGGCAAGCAAAAATTGCCGGCCGCCGTCGTGGGGTGTGCTAGGCCGGACACGGGTTGGTGGCGCCAAGTTTTCGATCTACGCTGATTGGTTGGGTAGACCATTGCTAGTGTCCAGAGATACATCATCGCCTACTACACGAACACATGTTCACTATTCACATTACACGGGTTGTCCTTAAACATCATTCATGGGCTCAAGATATGATCGAGACCTCTCAATTGCATTTTTGCATCATTACCTACTGGCATGACTCCATAAAGGCACCTAACTACAAATCCTAGCAGAGCGGAAAGACGTCAAACGCGGGTCCGCAGAGGCTCAACATCACCCCTATTCGCCGTAGGCATTGTCCTGGTCACTTAGAGAGACGTGTTCTCGATCCCGAGGTTGGCACATTTCAGCACGACCAGCAGGACAAGTGTTCGATGCAGCCGTACAAGACTCGTCGACCCAGGTATCCAAGCAGACTTGGTGAAAGCCGCGGCCGCACTCGGTCACCACAGGCTTCCCATCTCCCACTCTACTCTCGCTCATCCTGCACATGCGCACCAAGCATGTGGCGTCCCGCGCCATATCCCATGCTGTCTCGCAAAACATGGCCAAAGGAACATGGCCAAAGGAACAAGCACTCCAACTGGGCGAAAGTGCTTATCCTCCAGTAATACCAATTCATCGTACATGCCCCGATTTGGGCACGACAATTCTCTGTGCTTGAAATCTGCGTACCTGAAACTGCAGCTGATGTCGAAGAACCGCCTGAAGTTCATTTGTCGTCGAGCGAGAGGGACGTGAACCCGCATTATCAAGGCGAAAACCTTGTAGGTAACGCGCGCCGTGAATTGTTGCGCCTGTACTATCTTGGCCCCGCTATTAGCGGGCAAAATTCGCTGGCTCATCTAAGTAGGGGTGCCATCAATTGGAATTGTTAGGCGATAGAACTATGTCTGGATCTGGTGGATTCGAGACATCAAAAAAAAAATACCTACATCCACATCATGTGGGAAGAGGAAAACCCCGAAAAGCTATTATATACATTTAATACGGCTCTTTTCTGTCCTGCAGAATCATTGTTGCAGCGGTCTCATGTCGCTCGCCTGTTCTTTGCCAGCACGGGGTATAAAACCCACTCTCTCCTGCGTAGCTTTACTTCTTTCCTTCATCTCAATTTTCCACTTGTCAAGGTTCAAAAAAAAAACTGCTACGAGAAACATGCGTGGGCGCCTCCTGGCCTTTCAAAAAATGCATTGGTCAACCAGCATGTGGGGAGGCGCCTTCCCACCTCGAAAAACTCAACATGTTTACCTCATCCCCTGAAAGAGAGAAGGAAAAAAGAAATACGCAATCGACATATGTCCGCTCTTCTCTTCCCGTCGCTCTGCAGCCATGAAATATCATCAGACAAAACACTTCTCCGAATAATTAGACTATGACGGAATATGGCACCCCATGTCCGGAGGAGTGAAGACAAAACAACAGCACCCACGCTTGAACATGGAATTTAAGCAAGACATTCTGTGCTCAGTGCCATGTCCATTGAAGGTCCGCAGGATGTAGTCCCATGTAGGAAACAAGGAAGACGAAGAATGGGCATGGGGACGCTGCATGTGCACTCTTGAGTGGTGTGGAGATAATACACAGATATGGTAAAATACCTTGAAGCTTAAAATCTCGAAATCATCTAGTCATGTCGGTTTGAGGGGAAATTGTCTGTCACGTCATAATGCCCTGTTCCCTAATGGGGTGTGATAACGGGAAACCACCACATCATTGCCTGGCCCCAGTTCAATTTCAGACTGTATTCATTCCATCACTTCATAGTTTCCGGCGACTGTACGCCCAATAAGCCTTCATGGGCAACTTCCAATCCACCTTCCTCAGCGCCGGATCGAAAACATCAAAATCCACACCCTGCAACCTATCCAACCAAGCCTGCGTCGCAACGCTAGGCATGAAGACCCCAAACGCCTGATCCACTTCCTTCAGCTGAGCCTCCTGTCCCACATTCAGCTGCTGCGCGCTATATTGATGCTCCTCCTCATTCTGGTGTTCGAAATCATGGCCGAGGGTACCTTCAGACTTCAGCTTTGACAACATCTCGCGTGCGGTGATGAGGTGGTCGTTTGCGCGCGTGGCGACGGTGAAGACGGCGTCGCGGAGACCAGGGGCGGAAGCGCCTTGTCGGAAGATGTCTTCTTCGCGGACAGAGGATTCGGCCATAATGTCGAGGGGCAGGAGGACAGCGCCTTGCGTGGGGCCTGATTGGCCTGTCATGGAGTTGCTGGTGGCGAGAGGTTGTTGCGGGGGGAATGCGATGAGAGGGATTCCTCGTAGCACGGCTGCAATTCCCATTGCCTTGCCGATGTGTGATGCGATGTGGTCCGTTGTAAGCGACGCTTGGGGCAGTGCCGAAAGCGTGAGGTATAGCATAGTCGAGTATGTGTTCTCGGCATAACTCTCTAGTGCGCTGAGAGTTGGGTATGGTGGGTTCCCCAGGTACTGTTCTCGCGTGTTGATGATGCGATGGAACCAGTTCTTGCTGAAGCGCGCTTTTCCTGCTGAGCGCTCATGTAGCTGTTCTGCTGCTTGGGCTAATAGGATAGCGACAGGCTCCTTCGGTGGGGTTCCTGCCAATGCTTTGGTGACTGTGTCCCGCCAGAATTGCATGCGCATCATGCCGATGGTGGGGGTACTCGTCGTGTCAGCGACGCGGGCAACATCGACGTTGAAGGCGCGAATGGCGAGGTAGGCATCGCGAGAGGACTGTGGTATGAAGGTTTGCAGGACGTGCGAGGGTGCATCGTATGTTCTGTCGATGATCAACGAAAGGCAGTTGTTTGACAAAAGGATGTAGCTACCGGACTAGATTTGCGCAATATGCACGGGCTCTTGCGACTTCATCTTCCGAGGGTTTGGCGGTGCTTTTGAGACATGGCGAGGCATGGAACAGTCTCCGCTGTGGTTGTGGACAGTGATGTATGCGCCGGAGGGGAGCTGTGCGGAGCCTCGGTGGTGGCATTGAAACTTTTTCCAACTATCAAGAATTATGATACGATGCAAACAGCCATCGCACACTTGGAACAAAGAGAGCGAACAGAAGAAAAAGGCTTTGGCTCAAGCGGCAAGTAGAATGGCAAAACCCGGGGCAGCATCAATTGCTCGTTGTAAGGCGCAAAGGGTGTGCGGCGACTGGTTGATGTGTATGACGCTATTACGTCGATCACCCGCACTTTAGGCCATGTGGGTTCGTGAAAGCGCGTCGACGCGTCTAAACACTTTGGAAGCGGCCAAAAGTACTACGACCAACAACAACACCATGCAATCGCCACATCCCGACGAAAGGCCCCTCAAGAAACGCCGATTCTTCACCGAAGACTCTTCGCCTGTTCAAGAGCGGTCTAAGCCAGCCGACCCTCCTCCATCGTCGCCGCCACCGCCACCGCCTCAGGATGATGAATCCGTACCAGCCGAGGGGGAGACAGACTTTGGCAGTTTTGATGTTACAATGCTTCAGGCTGTCGTCGGGGAACTCCCAAACGCCACACTGAAGAAGCTCAAGGATGTCAGCGCAAGCGATGTTCAAAGAGCAATCAATCTGTACCTCGATGGCTCCTGGAGTACAATGCCCTCGCGAACCCCCGCACCAATCTTCCAGCCTCGTCCGCAACCCGTTCAGATGACGATAGCGAGCTCGCTCAAGCGCACCGAATCCGACGCATCAAATGCTTCCACACCAGCCTCAGACTCTTCCACCCCGATCATAGTGCGCGACATGCCCAACAAGCGATACATTGGCTCTTTTGGCGCTGCTGCGTGGGCGACGAGGAGCGGGAAAGGCCTGATCAAGCACGAAGAGAGGGTTAGGATCGAGCGCCTAAAGCCACCGCCCAAGCTGAACAAGGCTAAAAAGGTCATCCAACTCAAGAAGCCCGACATTGTCGTGCGTTTTCTCAATGAGCGGGGCGAAGAAGTGGGAAGACTAGATACAGATACTGCATCATGGACATCTGTTCTACTGGACCAGAAGGTATGCTCCTTTGAGGGCTCTGTTGTATACACTCCAGAAAAGTTAAAAACCGGAGATACCGTCTACCTGCAACTCCGAGCCTATTTCCTACGAAGCGCATTCGACAAACGAAGGTTTGCAAAGCCTGATAACAACCGAGAAATCAATCTGTTTGAGGAAAAGGAGTCGTCCGACGAGCGAGACCTTCGACTGAGGCAGGTCGGGCTTGTCAAGCTATTCGAAGCCATCAATCTACAGCCCACGCGCGAGAACGAGACGACTGCAAAACATAAGCGGCAGGGGCTATTACAGGCAGCAGAAAGCGATGATAAGAAAAGCGAAAGACTAAAGCCAAAGCCCAAGAGCGCTACAACAGCAAATCCTTCGACGCCTACTGATCCTACATCGTCGCCACCCCCAGAAGAAGCCGAGGAGGGCGAAGAGCTGGAACAAGATCAACTTGACTCGTTATACAAAAAGGCCCAATCCTTCGACTTCAACACGCCCACAATGGACCCTGCCAGCACTTTCTGTATGGACCTGCGAAAATACCAAAAGCAAGCATTGTTCTGGATGGTCAGTAAAGAAAAAGACGAGTCGATTGAAGACAGGGAAACATCGATGCATCCGCTATGGGAGGAGTACCAATGGCCGACTCAGGATGCGAACAACCAGCCTTTACCAGCTATCGAAGACCAGAACATGTTCTATGTCAATCCTTACTCTGGCGAGTTGTCTTTGGAATTTCCAAAGCAAGAGCAGAATTGCTTGGGTGGCATTCTTGCTGACGAGATGGGTCTGGGTAAGACTATCGAAATGCTCAGTCTGATCCACACCCACAGGACTGAAGTCAGCAGCGATAGCGCCATGGTGACACCAAAATCTCTTCCTCGACTGCAAAAGGCTAGTGCTGCGGTTGAACCTGCTCCATACACCACTCTCGTTATTGCCCCAATGTCTCTGTTGGCGCAATGGCATGGTGAAGCCGAGAAAGCTTCGAAAGAGGGCACATTGAAAGCTATGGTCTACTACGGCTCCGAAAAGGCAGTCAACCTCCAAAAGCTGTGCTGTGCTTCCAATGCAGCGAATGCACCGAACGTAATCATCACGAGCTATGGTACAGTACTGTCAGAGTACAACCAGGTCATTGCACAAGACGGAAACCGGGGCTCCCACGGTGGTATCTTTTCACTGGAGTACTTCCGAATCATCCTCGACGAAGCACACTACATCAAGAACCGACAATCAAAAACCGCAAAGGCATGTTATGAGCTCAGCGCAAAACATCGCTGGGCACTCACAGGAACCCCCATTGTCAACCGTCTGGAGGATTTGTTCAGTTTAGTCCGCTTCTTAAAGGTCGAGCCATGGGCAAACTTTTCATTCTGGAAGACTTTCATCACTGTTCCATTCGAGTCTGGCGACTTTGTGCGCGCCCTGAACGTTGTGCAAACAGTCCTCGAACCGCTGGTGCTCCGTCGAACTAAGGACATGAAGACTCCTGACGGTGAGGCTCTAGTGCCATTGCCACCACGGACTATCGATGTTGAGAAGATTGTGCTATCGCAGGACGAGCGAGATGTGTACGATCATATCTTCATGCGCGCGAAGAGTGTATTCAGCGCCAATGCAGAAGCTGGCACCCTAATGAAGTCATACACCACTCTCTTTGCCCAGATTCTCCGACTGCGGCAATCATGCTGCCATCCTATTCTCACACGGAGAGCGGACCTCGTTGCTGATGAAGAAGATGCGAGTCTTGCCTCTGACCTTGCAAATGGTTTAGCAGACGACATGGATCTTTCCAGCCTTATCGAGCGCTTCACAGCCGAAGGAGATCAGGACGTGAACAAGTTTGGTGCACATGTTTTGAAACAAATCCAAGACGAAGCAGAAGCCGAATGTCCCATCTGTGCCGAAGAACCCATGATTGACCAAGCCGTCACTGGATGCTGGCATTCAGCCTGTAAAGAGTGCTTGCTAAACTACATCGCTCACCAACGCGACAAGAACGAGATACCCCGCTGCTTCAACTGCCGCGAGCCCATCAACGCACGCGACATCTTCGAAGTAGTCCGTCACGACCACATCCCGGAAGATAACGAGCCAAACCACGCATTCCGCCCCGCCGACGCACCACCACCACCCCCCACGCAAACCCCTCGCATCAGCCTCCGTCGCATCGGCCTTTCCGGCTCCGCAAAAACCCAAGCCCTACTCGGACACCTTAAGAAAACGCGCAAAGAAGAGCCCAACGCCAAAACAGTAGTCTTTTCGCAATTCACCTCCTTCCTCGACCTAATCGAGCCGGCGTTAACACGCGACCACATCCCTTTCCTCCGCTTCGACGGCTCCATTAGCCAAAAAGTGCGTGCGCAGATCCTCAGCGAATTCACCAGCTCAACAAGACCCTACGTCTTGCTGCTCAGTCTGCGCGCCGGTGGCGTGGGCCTCAACCTGACGTGCGCGAACAAAGTGTACATGATGGATCCTTGGTGGAGTTTTGCTGTTGAGGCGCAGGCGATTGATCGCGTGCATCGCATGGGGCAGGAGAGGGAGGTACGAGTTGTGAGGTTTTGTGTTGAGGGCAGCATTGAGGAGAAGATGTTGAGGATTCAGGAGAGGAAGAAATTCATGTGAGTACATACTTTATCTCCTATTATCGCCTCGTGCTTTCCTGGCTTGTCCAATCAGAGGAACCTAGACTTTAGGACGTTCGCTCTAACCTTCTATGTACAGTGCGAGTTCGTTAGGTATGATGTCTGATGAGGAGAAGCGTGTGCAGAGGATTGAAGATATCAAGGAGTTGCTGAGCTAGAAGGCCGTATGAGGAAGGGAATTTACCATGCGTCCTGGGAGGCGCATATTAGGGGAAGATGTGGATACATGCGCTTGGATATACCCCCTTCGTCGTCCTCATCTTATCTTTGTTTCGTTCTGCGTCACGACACCGCAGGACACTTGGCATGCAGAAACAGAACCACACCGTAGATATTCAAAGTAGCATATATCAGACTAGATCTCACCAGATCTAGTAGTGTCTCTACTCGCGCCTGGCTTCTCTCACCACCAGTCAAACCCATACTGCTTTTTCACCATCACCATGAACCACAATTCTCTTGCTTCAACACATACACACACTCTGTCTCTTCAATATATCTAGTAAGATCAGCTTATCACCTCTATCGAGTGAGTAGTTGATAAAAGGTACGTGGTCTAATGATCAAAACGCTTTGCAGTTGAGCACATTTGAAAGGGTGATGGTCGATTGCACGGGTGGGTCAAAGGCCCCGTCCGCGTGGAGAGATGCGGGCTCTAATTCGAGTCTCCCTGTATCCAATCTGGAGTCTATCTTTTTGCTCGGGGAATTCTCTGATGCTTTTGTGGAGGAAAAGAGAGGGGTTTTGGTCTGAGGTAGCTTGCTGGGTTGAGATGTCGCAGGGTCGATATGGATGGTTTGGAGGGAGAGGAAGAGGATATCATTTGTAGGTGCTGCCTTGACGGACAAATTCATGTCCGAGCGATGGCTATGGATACTAGGACGGAGTAGAGGTAGAAGTAGACGATCAGGGCTGGAGGTGGAGTGCTTTTGGTGACGGTCTTTTTTAGTGGGCATGTTATTGGAAAGTAATCGATTTCCTTGAAAGGGTTGCATTTTGATAACAAGGTACAAGGGTTAATAGTAAAAATCGTTGTGCCTGTGTTGTGGAAGTTTAGATCACTAGAGGTTGGTGATGTTCTGGTGATGACGCTTGTGCACGTGCTCGCGCGCCTCGCCTGAATCGCCGGACCCCTGTAATCTTTCTGCGGCCGCCCCGCCGTCAGCGAAGCACAGTGGCGCATACAACTATTCTCTATTTTCTACAATTCATACATATCCCATCATTGTATATTCTTCGTGGCTGTCTTCTGACAACTCGTGTTTACCTGGCATTGGAGCACTGTTTGCGCAACGCGATCGCAGTTACAGACAGCTCGCGCACGTCGGACGCGACTGCGACGCGCACCGCAGATCCTGCAGGCGAGAAGTGAGGTGAAGCCAACTTGGAGAAGATATTCTTCAACATGGCGCCAAAGAAAATCCGCGATCGCAAACGGCAGACGAAAATCAACTTCTCCGCTGCTTCCCAGCCGGCGCCTGCGACTAGATCTTCAACCGCCACCACCATGGCTGGCTCTCCTTCGAAACCGCCGCGCAAGCAACCAAACCCCGCAAAAAAGGTGCCCAGTCGAGTGTCAAAGCGCAACCGCCCGGAGGAGACGAGCGAGGATGAATTGGCGATCGAGACAGAGCGGGGTATGCGGTTAGGCATGCCTGTTGGAAGTACAGCATTGGGCATGTTTGACGGTCCAGGCAACCAGTCCAGCGACTCCAAGAGCTCGGATGAGGAGGAAGACCAGATTTCAGTACAACCCGAACCTAAATCACGAAAACGACGACGCGCAACATCGGAGAGCGAATCTGAAGGCGAGGAGCCGACGGTTACGGTGGTACCGCGGAAGCGCCAGCGACGTGCTGTTAAGATTGAGGTTGGAAGTTCGGATGAAGGGAATCAGAAGAAGAGCAAGAAGAAGAGAGAGAGGAAGGAAAAGAAGTCAAGCAAACGGCGGAAGGAGAAGGAGAGCACGCCGGAGCCTGCACCTCGTAGCACTCGTCGAGGTAGCGGGAAGAAGGCTGCTATTCCGGATGACGATGATGAGGAGGAGGAGGAGGAGGAGGAGGAGGAGGAGGAGGAGGAGGAACTTCGTCGACCGGCTCCAAGCTCCAAGCGGAGGACCACACAGAAACGCTTCCCATCTGCGGAGGAAGAAGACCAGACCCCGCCGAGGAGCGTCAGGCGTAGACTTAAGCGGCGGAGGTCTTTATCTGAAGATTTGGACGAGACACAAACTACTCCTGAACCGAGGAAGCGCGGGACTGAGGAAGAATCTACGTCAGACAAAGAAGAGGTGGATGGTGCCGCAGGGAGTGCCAATGGCGCCGAGGACGACGAAGAGCAGGACGAGTTGAAAGAAGAACTTGCATTTCTACAATCCTCTCCAGTTGCAGATCGAGGCAGACTCAGAAGCACACATGACAAACCAAAGAACAAGCGACAACAGGCTCTCGAAGCTTTGAAGAGGCGGCGCACTGGCACGACTGAAACGCCTTCCTTGGCCACACCCGGGCGGAAACGAGCGGTCGTGGTCGAGAGTGACTCCGAGTCGGACCTTGAAGTCATCAAAGAAGAACCAGACAGCGACGTGGAGGTCTTGGATCAGGACGAGGACGACATCGAAGACGACGAACAAGAATCAGATCGTGACGCCAACGCACTTGATATGTTTCAAGAAGACCAGGAAGATGAGCAGTTTATCGACGACGATGCAGACAACGTCATTGGCGAGCCCTCAGCAAATGACGACCTTGACGAGATGCGATTGGCATTCAGTCTATCACGGGCGAAGACCAAGGACCTTTTCAAGCATGCTGTTGAGTGGATGGTCATGAAGAAGATCCATCCCGGCTTCGAGTCCACCAAACACGTCTACACACTGACCTTCCGCAAACTAGACGACGAAGTCAAAGGCCTCGCGGGATCCAAATACACCTCCTCAGCCTGGACGCCCGACTTCACCCGCGCCATCCGCGCGCGACCCGATCTCATCCTCAACGACATCAGCGCAGCAGAACGAGCCGTAATGTCACCCCACTGCGAAGCCTGCAACCGCACCAATCACACGGCAAGTTTCGAGCTCGTCCTGCAGGGCCAACCTTACAACCCAGAGACTCTCGAGCCCGTGGCCGCCGACTCAGATTCCGATTCCGACTCCTCGGACAGCGACTCCTCGGGCTTCTCCTCGGACTCAGAAGCCGCCCTAAACGGGGAAAAAGCAAGCTACAACTTCCAAAAAGAACGCATACCACCAGAGTCGCACCGCTTCCCCCTCGGCTCAACCTGCAAGGCGAACGCGCAGGTGGCGCATACGCTGTACCACTGGCGCTACCATCTCTACCAGTGGGTCAAGGATTACCTAAAAGCGGAGAGGCATTTGAGCGCGGAGAAGCTGGTTAAGAGGGATGGCTGGAGCGATCGCAAGAGGGAAAAGGCGGCGAGGAAGATTGTGGATAAGATGGAGGGCGATGGCCAGATAAGGAATCTGTGGCATTCGTACAAGGGGCAGGTTACTGCGGCTGTGGAGGCGGACAATGATTATCGGAATGGATGGGGGAGGAATCGTTGAGTTGGGGTTGGTTTCGAGGGCATGTGAATAGGGGATATAGGGGCTTGTGTGATCTTTTTTTTTATCTCTTTTGAAAGTTGGAGGGTTGAACTGGGGGGTTATTTTTTTTTTTGGATGACCCGACTGGTGTACTTTCGGATGAAGCCACAGTTCGTGACTGTACAGCTTCTCAACATGCCAGACAGTTGAACAGTACCAAAAAAAAAAAAAAGTGGCAAGACAGTTGATTCGGTGACAGGGGTTTTGGGTATCATGCAAACATATCGTAACCTATCCATCCACATCCCACATCCCACATTCTCACAACATCTCATCCACCTCCACCGGTGCCACCACACTCTGCGTTACCGCCGCATCAACGACCTTGGCCTCTCCATTGACCTCCACAGCCTCGTCCATATCCTCATCCCCACCCCACTCCCTCTCCTTCTTCACCTCCCCGTCTCCCTCGCCCTCCTCCCCATCAACCACCCTCTCCTTCTTCCCCTTCTTCCCCACGACCCCATCCCCATTGACATCCTCCCAGCCCTTCGCCCTCTCCGTGACCTTCTTTCCCTTACCGAGACTCTTGAGCCGCTTGTTGGCAAGTTTATCCATGTTCTCTTCCGCGCGCTCGAGTCCCTTTTGGTGGCGCAGACGCTGCGCGCGTGTCATGGTTGACGTTTTCTTCTGTCGCTTTTGGATGCCTGCGTCTTTGGCGGCGAGAGCGTGGGGGTTTATGGTTGAGGGGCGCGAGGGTGAGTGAGAGTCGCGGGTTGTGTGGGCGGGCTTTGGGGTCGTGGTCGGGGAGGCAGCACGGCGCGCGGCGCGGGAGTGCACCGTTACTTCTGTGTGGTGTGTTAGGAGGCGATCGTAATGTTGGGGCTGGCAAATAGCTGTTCATGCTACTTGGGCGAAACATTGTGGGATACTTACGGCGCTTCTTGACTTTGGCTGTTTTCGCCATGGTGTCTTGAGTTGTGTTGTTCGGGTGATGGGTGCGTGGCTTGCAGAGGCGCAAACTTTGACTCCTTCCGTGAATATAGCGAATTCTGCGGAAAAGGCTCGCTGATTGTATTTCAGATGTTGTTGCGAAATGCATCCAGCAATTCTACAAAAAGTTCCCCACTAGCTCAAGTCCGGATCCACTTCGGGCGCTAGTCGCATGCCCGCACCTTCTCCGATAACCCTTTCATAATCAGCCGCTGCGAAGCCCTTGCCTAGGAAGCAATTCACGCCAATTTGTCCGCCACCCACCGCCCACCGCTCGCCGCTGTCCGCTCATCGTCGCGTCCCCCGACTGTCGCGCACCGATCGTCACTCCCATGTCGCAGACAAACGCACCATCACGTTTGCTCTGTCCGACTACGCTGCGCTGGCCTGAAGGCTGAACGACTCGACATTTGATCATCATTCACCCACCGTCGCTACATCCGCCTCGCCCTGTTCACCACATCGTTGCGGTGGCTCTGCATTGCATACCCATTTCTACCTTCTCCTAGCTATGAGCTATAGAGAGTATCCCGAACTCGAGGCATTTCAACACCGGTGGAACGCGACCGACTCCCACACAACCATCACATCTGTTTTATTAGGGGCTATCTTAGGCGCATACGTCCTCTTCAGGTCTCTGGACTACCTAGGCTATCCTGCAGGCTTCTACATACGTCAGTTGCTCAGAATGGCGACCGAAATGCTGCGCTTGCGCGGGACCTCTTTCGGTTCAGCTTCTGGATCCGAATCAAACGACGACGAAACCATGCAGAACGGGGGCATGTTTGGTAGTCTCTTTGGCATAAGCCCTGGGAATCTGCTGCAAAAAGGTGTACGGGGCATGGCAAGCGCTCTCTCCATGGGCCCCAGCGACGTCCCACCGGGCTTGGGCAATATCAGCAACTCTTGCTACCAGAACAGTGTCATCCAAGGCCTCGCCTCCCTTCCATCGCTGCGCGAACATCTCAACAAGACCACATCCCAACACCCCTCGCTCTCCCCCGAAAGCACAAACGGTGCTTTGTTCGACATTATTACAAAACTCAACGACCCACAGAACACGGGCCATCACTTTTGGATACGCGGCAAGCTAAAGTCTATGAGTACCTTTGAACAGCAGGATGCGCAGGAGTATTATAGCAAGATATTGGATGCGTTGGACGAGGAGGTCAAGAAGACTGCCAGTAGTAAGAGGCGATCCTCTGTCTCCTGGGTTGAAGTTACAAAGAGCCTCAGCGACTCACCAGATGCAGGTGAAAAAGCGCAAGAAGGAGCAGAGGACGCCAAAGACAAGTCAGGAGCACCAGTCGAACAAGCTCCACCAAATCCCCTCGAGGGCCGCCTTGCCCAGCGTGTTGGTTGTACATCCTGTGGCTACTCTGAAGGCCTCACACTCATTCCCTTCAATTGTATCACTGTGTCCCTGGGCAAGAACTACGGATACGATATCCGCGAATGTCTCGACGAATACACAACTCTGGAGTTCATTGACGGTGTCGAATGCGCCAAGTGCACGCTCCTTAAGCTGCAGAAGACCCTAGTCCCCTTGGTAGCCAGGAACCCGGATTCACCATTGAAGGGTAGACTTGACGCCGTGCAAGAAGCTTTGGAGAAGGAGGACTTTGAAGACAAGACGCTGTTGAAGACGCTCAATCTGCCTAAGAAGAACTGGGTGCAGAGCACCAAATCGAAGCAGGCAGTCGTCGCACGCGCGCCCCAGTCATTAGTACTCCATGTCAACCGCAGCAGCTTCAATGAGTATACTGGAATGCCCTTCAAGAATACGGCTGGTGTCTCATACCCCACTGTACTGGATCTGGGTAATTGGTGTCTGGGTGGCGCACCGACTGGCTCAAAACAACCTGCCATGTCGGAAGAGGAATGGCCCAGAGACCCTAGGCAGTCCATGCTGTCAAAAGGGCTGCCCATGGCCGATTCTCCCTTCCAGTATCAGCTGCGCGCTGCAGTCACACACTATGGCTCGCATGGTAACGGACATTACGTATGCTATCGATCGCACCCAAGGAGCACCCCAAAGCCAGAAGATAAGGAGGCGATTGAAAACTCGTCTATCGAAGATGAGAGCGGCGAAGACGAAAAGGAGCAGCAAGCATCTGAGGAAACGAATGCTCCTGCCCCATCGGAACAGTGGTGGCGCTTCAGCGACGACAGCGTATACCCTGTATCCGAAGAGGAAGCGCACCAGGGAAATGTTTTCATGCTCTTTTACGAGCGTATCGATGACTCGACTCCCGCGCCGTCTCAGCCCGCACAAGAGAATGCTACCGCAATAACTGAGGATGCCCCATTACCACCTGCCGATGTTGCCACATACACACAAAACTCTCCAGATGAAGAAGCAATCAGTCTCGCGCTACCAGAAGACGACGACGACCTCCTCGACCTGATCCCCGCCTCCTCACCCCCAGAATCAGCCTCCCCACCTCATCTCGCCGTTCCAGCAACAGAAGCCACATTGGACTCCTCCCCCATCACCACACCTCCTTCCCCAGCACCCTCATCCCAACCCGCGCCCTCGGAAACATCAGCCACCGACGACGACGACATGGAATCCAACGACGCGCCCTCGACGCAACTAACCTCCGACTACGAATCAGAGGCTCATGCCCATGCCCCCACGCCCCCAAAATCCGTCCACCCGTCGTCGTCTCCTTCACACAAAGTCTCCCCGAATACCATGCGCACCGCCGGTAATGCGGCGTCTGGGCGCGGCCGCCGCAAGAGACAGAGCTTGCCGTTGGTGTCTGCGACGTAGGCTGCTCGTAGCGCGAAGCGCGTTAAACTTCACCGTGGCTGTGTGTTGCGGTGGCTGGAAAGGTGTAGGAGGTGGGGTAGTGGGCGGAGAGAGTAAGAGGAGTTTGTGTCTGTGATGATGGTCGTGGGGTTTGGCTGAGAAATTGAGATCCAGCGGGATGGGAAATGGCGGTGCTTGAAAATCCAGGTTCCATTGCTTCAGTGGATGGGTGAGAGGGATGGAGGAGGCGTTTTTGTTGTTTGAGCAAATGTTACCTGTTTGCCTGATCCAGGGTCAGGTTGGGGTCAAGCGTTTTATTGGCGTTGGTGTATTTTTTGGGGGGGAGATAGTCTTCTTTCCTCCTCGTACACAATACCTTGTCTTTTCTCGGCGTAATCGTTAGTGCGAGCCATCTTCCATCTCTTGCGTTACTACATCCACAATAGCAAGCAAGCAAATCACATGGGAAAAGAAGTCTTTTGCGCATCTAACTCGCCGTCGTGAAATAAAGTATCATTCCAACCTAGTCTTGGTTTTGTGATGTATGATAAATGATACACGGTAATGCTGATACTAACATTCACACTCTAGCTAAAGAATAAGGTCAGCTAAACAGCCAAGTCTAAGCCTCATTCAGATCATGTACATAAATCTCTCTCTCTCTATATGCGTATATATCCCTGCCTCTATCTACTCAATCAAGTTTCTAATCTTAAGCCTAGGTCTAATCCTCAATCCTCATACTCGAACTCGCCATCGCGCTCCGAGCCCACCAGGCTGACTGCATCCTGCATTTCCTCATCGTGGGCGTAGTCATGATGGCGGGTTTGTCCTTGGGGGTTGGTGAAGCCTTGCCAACTGGGTACGTCGCCACTTCCGGGGACTCTATACCCGGCCTCCTGATAGCCTCTCATTGCACTTCCTACCACGCCATACCCAGCCATTCCACTCCCCATCTCCCTATACCCATCCATCCCAGCCCCGACCTCCGCCAACGTACTCTCTGCTGACCCGTCCGCCCCGGCCCAACCCATGCCCGCCCACGTGCTCCCCGCCGTACGCATGACAGCGCCAAAATCAACCTCAGCATCGAACCACCTCTCCCTCCTCTTCGTCTCTCTGACCCCGCCTTCAAGCGCAGTGCGGCTCGCTCTCGTCGTGCGGTTGCGTTTCGTTGCTCCTGCTATACTACCATTACCACTGTCGCCATCACCAAAACCAAAACCACTGCTGCCATTGTGGTTGTACGAAACATCAGACAATCCGCTCCGCTGCGCCTCAAGCCTCATCTCATGTGCAATGATACAGCGCACATACGGCGCGAGATCCAGCGTAACGAGGCTGAATGTGCGATCGAATGACGAGGCCGTGAGTGCGAACGAGGTTCGCTCTGGGAGAAGTTGATCAGGCGGCGCGGCGAGGCAGTCTAGTGCTATTGAGAAGTCTGGGCGGGAGAGCGCGTGGGTGAATCTTTTGGCCTGGTAACGTTGCAGGAGGGTTGTTGTATATGCGGTTTCTGAAAGCGGTGGTGGGGGGAAGAGAGGGTTACTGTTGCTGAGTTTGGGTTGGGTTGGGTTGTTGTTGTGGTATGCGCGCTGGATGAGCAGGTGTGCTTGTGTCGACAGTGAGGAGGAGAGGTTGAGGAAGTCTGTTGCGTGGTCGATTTGTAGGAGGGGTGCAGCGAGCGTGTAGCTTTGACGCGACTTTTCCGGTATAGCCGGTTGCGTTGCATCGGTGGGTTGGATGTGCGGGGTTGTGTATGAGGCGAGGTCGACGCGGGAGAAGATGTCTGTTGCGCTCAGGGATTCGGTATAATCGTCTAGGCGCTCGAGATCCTGAATACGGCTCGATGACGAGAGATCATGCATGCTGGACAGTTGTTGGAAGTCGTTGTCAGATGGGGTAGTCCAATCCGCAGGGCTGATGCCCCAGTCTGTCCAGATTTCTTGCAAGAGCTCTTCTTCTGTGTCAAAAGCGGCGTTGGCGCGCGTCGAGAAGACGTTGTGTGAGAGCCAACCCATGCCGGGCCTATACGTGCCTTCGCTAGCGACCCGTAGTGTTTGACCATGCGAATCGACATCGCGACCTGGCGGCCACCGTTGATACATCCACTCCAGCCCTCCTTTCCTGTCGCCAACGGACATTTGACACCAGAAATCAAGCTCCATGATACTGGCTCGGAGATCGCATTCTTTAGATTTATACAGCTCTTTCACAGCCTGTCGCTCAATAACGTGGCCTTCTCGGCCGGCTAGAACAAGCAAGTAGTCGGTGGCGAGTTCCACAGGAGGAGGCTGAAGTCGTAAGACGGCGGCGAGCGGCAAGTCATGCATCGGGATCTGTTGCTCGTCATTGCAGGTAATAACGATTGGTCGTTTAGAAAGGGCTGCCATCTTTGTGATCTGCGCCCAGAATTGCTGGTCTTCTTCAAACAGTATATCAGCCTCTTCGATGAGGATCAAAGACTGTTTTTGTGATGTGCGTGGTGCTTGCCCTATAGGAAGCGTGGCTTGAGCCGCCGGTGGTGCTGTCTTTTTGACTTCCGCAATTTTTGGCTGTACTTTTGGTTTGGTGATTGTTGCTCCGGGTTTGGTCTGGAAGAAAGAGGTCATCGTCCCTTGCCGACCGCTGCTGATGTCTTTTTCGAGAGTTGTATCCACGCGGTCGTCTTTGGTGTCATCAACGGCCTCGATAGCCTCTTGATTCGCCGCTGCGTCTCGCTTGTGGTTTACGAGATGATTCCCAGTCATGTCGCCGACTTTGTCTTGGATGTCTTTCCCTGAGCGACGCATGCCGGCATGGATCTCGAAAACCTCAAAGTTCATCTCTTTCGCCACGGCATGGACGGTTGCACTTTTACCACATCCATGAGAACCGCTGATGAGCACAACGTTCTTATCACGGGTCCATTGCGGACGCCTGAATGAACTTGGTTGCATATACGATCCCCCTTCAGCCAAGGGCAGCATTACCATGTCTTCTTCCTCTTCCTCATCGTCATCTGGTACTATGAAATCATCAAGAGCCTTCTTACGTTTCTTCCGAGGCGGTTGCTTCACATCTGCTGCAGCAACAGTTTTTGACGCTCCACCCACAGCCATGACTGTCAGACTCTCCAACCAGTCTTTTAGAACCACTGCATCAGCGCCAGTCTGTAGCACGTGAGCCGCTGACATCGGCGCGTATTTCTGAGTCCAAGATGAAGCCTCGCATTTCCCCTCATCAAAGGGCGTGAGAGTGTTCTCAATGTCTTTGAGAAGATCCCTGATTGCAGGATGGAATGACTGCTCAGTGGTAGCCGACGAAGGAAACTTGGCCAAGAGCTGTTCATACACTTTACGCTGTATCTCAGGACCCGTAGTGAGGAGACGTGTGGGTAAACGAACATCTTCAGGGGGTGCAAATTCAGCAGTGGACTGGTGGCTTCTTTGGTCACCGTCTTGCGAAAGATCCCGTGCAAGTCTCGCGATCATGTTTTCGTGCTCTGGAACATTCACAACGGCGTTCTTCAGCTTCCGTGGTCTCAACGCTAGCTTCAAACATGCAAAATTGTTCAATCGCGGTGGTCCATCTCTCGTACCCGTGTTACGAACATGCGCATTCTCCCCCGTCGGCCATGAGGCCTCGATCAGACCAGATTGCTTGCTTCCTCTACTAGTTTGTAACCCTCTGCTGTAAAACGAGGTAGGCTCGGGCGATTGGTCTCTTCGAGTTTCGGCACGTAGCTTTCCCGGGGTGACTGCGCTTCTTCTGGGGGTTGCTGGGGGCAGCTCTGTGACCACTTTGGCCGGGGGTGCATCTTTTGGAGCCTTGCCAAGAAAGAAAGGATGCGTAAATTTGGGGGGTGCAGCTGGCTTCGGTTGTGTCTTCTTTTGAGTTGCCGGTCGTTTGGTGGAAGTTCTCTTCGAACTGAGTATGTCGTCAATCTTCTGACCAACTGAAGACCGACTCGCTGCATCTGTGCCGTATCGAATGACCGTCACTGTGGGAAGCACTTTGGCTTTGTTCGGTTTCCGGCCTCGTCTTTTCTTTGGAGACGTTGGCTCTGAAATTGGCTTTGGTGGGCTCGAAACGAGTCTACCACTTTTAGTGACCTTGATCTGTTTCTTGGATGTAGCGTCTTTCATGTCAGCCAGCGAGGTTCCAGATGGAACAACGATAGGTCCTAGGCCGGCTGCCAGTGGTGGCGTACTAGGCGCAGTAGACGGGACGCAATGCTCCGCTAAAGAAGGTAAAGGGCCCTGTGATGCATCTGACATGAGAACTTCTGTAGGCATAGAGGCCTCCGACTTGAATCGTATATCCGTTTGCCCGTTTGCCCCCACTTGCAGTTGTTGGTGCCAATCCGAAGAAGTTGGTCGAGGATGCGTCGAGATCATTGGACCAAACGATGGTTCTGGAGACGTGGTTTTTTGCCTCTTTCTCCGTTCATGGTTGGGATCTACGTCCCAAGAGTCTACTGTACGAACGGTATCATCATCGGTGGTGGTTGTATTATTATCCTGTATTGGCGGCCGAGTGAATCGGTCCAGAGACGCCTGGTTTTTCGTGTGGGTCACGAGCTTTTTCTGTTTTACCCCATCCCCCTTAGCGACTGTCTTCTTGCGCCCTTTCCCGGGCTTGGAGGTCGTATCCGTGGATTCGGAAGCGTCGTGGGCATCGTTTGTCGAGAGGTCGTGGGTGGGTTGCGCGGGCTCTGGTGCCTGACCATCTACTTACGACGTTAGCATTTCGGGTGGAAGATTGCATACATCAACTCACTAGGGGGCTTGGAAAAGAATGGATGTACGCTCTTTCCCTCTGGATTCATTGCAGATTGTACTGCTGCAAGGGCCATCTACACTTCCGAGGGCTTCCAGAGCGTTGGTGGCATGAATCAGATCTAGGGAAACATCAGATAAAATAAAAATTCTATTCGCGCCCGTGGATATCGTAAAGCGAGGGTGTGCAGTTGCTGCCATGCACGATGGCCAAAAGGCACTCCGGGGACACGCGACGTGACGCGCTAGACACGCAACTAAAGCCACACTTTACTCCCCTGCCGCTGGGTGGCATCAGCCACAATTCCGCGCCAAGATTCCGCACGCTCGTCACCGCCCACTTTCTGCCGGAGCTCCAACTTTTTTCTTGAAGCACGCGCTTTGCTTCAAGGTTCCCGCAGGCCTCGAATGATCCGACTACACAGTCTGGCAAGCAACATGTCGTCCGACCAACCGATTGGCGCGCCTTTCACCTTGGCTTCGCTGTCCAAGCCAATAAGTTCTACCAACGGCCAGGTACACGCTGCTGGAATTTGCAGCGTTAGCGGCATCAAGAAGAGGAAGCGCACTGAGATTGCAGTCGGCGTGGATGGCGAAGGAGTCTCTCTCTACAGTGTATGTGCCCGCCATTTCTATGCGCGATAATTACTTATGCGTCTCCAGCTGCAAAATCCCCAACTCGTAACCTCGTATGCGCTGCCGCCCAGCGCAACCTTCACAACCGCCCCATACTCCATCTACCGCAAAGGCCCTTCGAAAGGTCCAACTCACCGCTTCACATATGCTTCCCTTGCCGGTTCGTCGCCTGCCGATAAACCTCAACTTGTCTGTTTCCGCGACAAGACATCGGGGGACCACACCGAAACCGTAAAGACATCCTATACGCCTTCTGGTTCGGCGCACATCTCCTCCCTGGACTCTCTTCCCGTTGCGGCTAGTGTTTCTTCCGGAGACGCCACACATGATGTCTTTGCGACATTTGACAACGGGGATGTCATGTCTCTTTCCGCAGACCTGGAAATGGTCAGATGGGTCGCAAGCTTGACCCCACTGATTTCTTCTGGGGAATCTGAAGTGGTCATCGAACATGTTGCGCTGGCCAGTGCCAGGTCCGTTACGCGAGGATTGCTGCGAAGTCGACAAGACATTGCGACGATTTTGGATCCAACGTCAGACCACACGACAGAGCTTCTAGACCTTGTCCAAGTGCTCTGTGTGTTGGGCCGCAAGACGAATGGAACGCGAACTCTCACTCTTTTGCAGATGCAGCCGAGATCTGCAGACCTCACTACAACCCAGCATTCCCCTCTCAAGCACCTGCTCGCCCTAGATCTCCCTACGCCATCAAAACCGACAGCCCAACACCCCTCCGTGCAGATTGCTCTGCATCCTTCAAGTGGCGCGCTCCACATCCTGACCAAGGGAGCACTTCTTTCCTACGACCTATCTGGGACCGTTCCAAAACTTTACTCCGAGTTCGTTCTTCCGGCACCTAGTGTGGACGCATTCTTGCGCACCGGACAGGATGTGCTGTTCACTACATCACAAAACACTTGCAGGGTATTTGACGTTCGGTACAACTCTCTTCAAGCTTTACAATCTATAGGCGCCGACCCATCCACTTCAGAGTCCGTCAGTCCCTCGAAGAAAAGAAAGCACGCTCAACCAAATACCAGCGAACACGAAGCATCCCCATGCAGTTTGGTGGCCTACTATGCGGACATTGGCTTGGTGGTAGCTGTCCGTGAAGACGAAGTATTTGGCATGCAGTTCGGGGGAGTAGCTCCTCGAAAAAGAGTAAAGACCGAAGGTACTCTGCTCATCGACGCGCTTGGTAAAGGTATCTCATCGGAACGGAAAACTTTTGCTGGCCAGGAAAGCCAGGCATGGCAAGAGCGGAAGTGGAAACTGAACAAATATGCTGCCAAGGGAAAGATTGCGAAATTTGAGCAGCTCTTCGCTACGGATCTGGGCATCGAGCTCGAGACTGCCGAGCTCGCGAAGCGGCACGAGAATGAGGAAACTGGCGGGCCACTGACGAATGGTGGAGGACCAAGCCTTCCAGGCGACGACGCCATGGTAGTTGACAAACTCGACGATGAACCTGCCAAGGATGAATTGCCCAGATGGAAGATGCCCAGTGCTATTCCCGGACATCAACGACAGCAATACCGTCAGTACGCACTGTATGCTCTGAGCAGGATTTTCCACTGGACAGAAGCCGACGAATCTGAGCAGGAATCTCGCGGAGTTCTGAGAGTCGGCTTTTTC
Source organism: Stemphylium lycopersici (assembly GCA_003268315.1). Classification (NCBI taxonomy): domain Eukaryota; kingdom Fungi; phylum Ascomycota; class Dothideomycetes; order Pleosporales; family Pleosporaceae; genus Stemphylium; species Stemphylium lycopersici. The sequence continues at coordinate 169,730 of QGDG01000068.1, forward strand.
CCACCCAACGTCTTCCAATGGCTTCTGCAGACTGGTCATCTCACCAAAGAGTCTATTCGCCGATCTATACTTGATGAAACAAACGGCCAATTTCAGTCGGTACCAACTATTGCAGATGGCGATATTGTCAAAGCTCTGGTCGAATACGACTCTGAACTCCACATCCTGTCAGCGGTATTAAACCATACCCAGTTCCTTCCAGTAGGCGAAGTTGTTCAGGCTATTAAGCTCCTCATTCAGAGCATAGACGACGAGCCAAAACAAAATGAAGCGACAAAGCTCCTGACAAATGGTAACACCACATCGGAAAACGAGATGGATGTCGATTTCGCTTCCGAGCTCGAGGCAGCCTCGCACGAAATTGATCACGCCTTGTCAGTGCTCGACCATGGTCTCTTGACCCGCAGTCACACATTGCGACCTGCCCTCATTCGATTGCACACCTTCGCAGCACCTATTATCAGTTCCACGCTTCGATCTGTGCTGCCACGGCGAGATCTTGAATCACTCATCCGTCTCCTGCATCTTGAGTTGAAAAATGGCGGATGGTCGTCGCCACTGGGCTTTGTCGATGTCGAGACTGCGGGGGCCGAAAATTCTGGAGACGACCCGGATGACCACGCTGTTTCTATCATCGCATCCTTGCTTTCAAGTACGCTGGATGCTATTGGTGCAGGCGCTTGGCTCGCTTCCGTCGGCACAATCTCCGCTTCGGAGACAGGCGAAGATATGCTGAAGTCCTTGAACAAAGATGCATCCGTAGCACTCAGCGGTTTCTTTGAAGCGCACTTTATTCGTGGCCTGCTCTCCGAGTTCCTGCGATATGCCTCTACTGTACCTGCATCGAACAAGCCTTCCAATAAGAGTCTAGAGATGCAAGGCAAGCCTTTCAGCGTTACTGGAAAGCTCAACGGCGAAGAGGATCTGCCTATGTTGCCGCTGGGCGCAAAGGCGGACCAGGGAGTAGAAAAGATGAAGAATGGCAAAGGTGGAAAGAAGGAGCAGCGAAGCAAGCGGGAGATGGGTATGCTCATCAGTAAAAGGGTGCCAAAGTACAGCTTTGAGCGCATTGTCATTTAAGCATTTAAGAAGCTGTACATCACCACGTTTAGTCTTCCATAGCAGCAAATAGTACCTTTTTCCAATTTCTGTAGACTCACATCAGAGCACGTGGGGCAGTCACTAGAATCACGGAGATACCGGAAACCCCCTCATTTGACATACAATTCAAGAGTAAGCAGTAATTTTAGGAGGAATCATGCGCGAAACGAGTACAACATTTCCAATGCTCACTAATCGGCACTGCTGTCCGAATGTCCGACTTTCGCACGCACAGACCGATGATAGTCAGATCTGCAGGCCGAATAAATCTGCACTAAACCGTAAAGCCGCCTTGGCATGGAGCTTGGCCAATCGTACAGTGCGCCTCGGTTATGCGAGACCTGTCGGCACGAGATTGCGGAGCATCGGAGGCTTTGTAGGGCTTGACCGACAATTCACCCCTACTGCGCATTTCTGTTGATAATGCTTTGGACGCGACACTTCCCTCTCTGTTACTCACGCGCAAACTTGGGTAGCGTCATTGATTTTTCGCCGCAATGACATCTCCCGCGACGAGCCGGAACGCGGCCGATAGAGACGAAGCGGATTCTAACGCGACTGCACGGCCGACATCCAGTGAAGAGCAGGAGCAATGTAATGAATACAGCCAAAATGCGCCTCGTACGGAAGAAGATGGGGAGAAGAAAGAGAAGAAGCCATCGAAACTGAAAGCAACATGGGAAAAACTCGGCCTGGACGTGCCAACATTGATGATGATGGGCAAAGCGGCCCTACCACCAACTATTTGTCTGGCTATGTATCAGTCGACCCTCCTAGCGCAAACGTACTCGACCCTTGGCTACCTGACTGCCATTATATCTATCATCAGTTTCTGTATTATGCCGCGCGCGAAGTACATACAGACTTTGATAATGAACTTACTTGCCACATGCATTGGATCGGCGCTTGCTTTGCTCATGGTCTGGACAGGCGTCAAGGCGCGACAACACACAACTGATCCTTCCGCACCACCACAACGCTACAATTCTTCCCAATCCGCGGTCCTCGCAGTATGGCTTTTTGCGCACATCTATGTGGTCAACGCGCTAAAGGCAAAATTTCCGCAGTTGGCCTTTCCAACCATATTGTACGCAATCCTAGTCAACATTGCGGCAACCAACGGGTTCCTCTTTCAGACAGTAGCCCAATGCGAATCTTTCGTCCAGAGGCTGCTGGAGACCTTTTTGACGGGCTTTGCTATTGCGACAGGTGTAAGCTTGTTCATTTTCCCTGTCTCGTGCCGAAAGGTCGTAGCAAAAGAGTTCACTGGATACATTGCGCTTCTCAGGGGTACCCTGGGTGCGCACAGAAATTACATTCACAGTCTGGAAGACAGCGACATGTTCGGACAGAAGTACGTACCAGGAGAGGAAGGAGACACGAAGAAGAAGGAAGAAAAGTCGAAAGCAAGGCCAGAAGTCGCGACTATCAAGAAGATGACTGGCTCACTGCAGCAGCTGCATGGGAAGCTTACCGCGGATCTTCCCTTCGCCAAGCGAGAAATCGCGTATGGAAAACTATCGCCTGACGATTTGGAATCAATATTCAAGAAACTGAGATCCCTCCTTCTGCCAGTATTGGGTCTAGCCTCTATCATGGATCTCTTTGAACGCAGTGCGGAGATTAACCACTGGGACGGGCAGGAAGATGAACATGACGAGGCACTTCGCAAGCAAACAGTTAAAGAATGGAATGAAATGTTCAAGTTTGTCCACGAGCCATTTAACAACATCTTCCAGGCCCTCGATGACGGGCTTGCCCACGTCCTCGTCAAATTGCAATTGGAAAAGCCACCGAAGAAGAAGGGCCGGAATCAAGATGATGCGGAAGCTAAGGGAGATTCAGTCAAACCGGGAGACGCTGGTTTTGCAGAATATCTACAGAAGCAATCGGACGCTTTCTTCAGCAAGAAAGAACCTACCCTTCGTCATTGGGTTGAGACCAAAGGCATCAAGCTTCGGGACGACTATTTCTTATCTCCTTCGGCTATTGATGAAGAAACCCTGAAGCTCATGCCCAGTGTTACTACAAGGAAGCGAGACCAGCGTCAACTCTTCATGGTTCTCTACATCATGTTCCTGCTGAACTCGATAAGCCGCTCGACGCTCGAGTTTGTAAAGTTCGCAGATGAGCATGACCAGGCTACCACAAAGAGCAAACTCATCTGGCCCGGTGCACGACGCTTCAAAAAGTGGGCGAAGAGCATTTTTCAAAGTCAGGATGCCAACTCAGAGGACGAAACGACAGTTGCTGGAACTGACAGGAATGGCACTACCGTGTATATGGGAGAAGCTTTCAAGGAGAAGAAGGACCCTGAGCATCTACCTCCCGCTAATGCATGGGAGAAATTTGGCAACCGCATCCGCGGGGTCGCAAACTTTTTCCGGAGTTCAGAATCAGCCTTTGGGTTTCGCGCCGCCTGTGCTACGATGAGCATAGCCATTATAGCTTTTCTTCACCCCACGCAACAATTCTTCGTTGAGCAGCGCTTAGTATGGGCACTCATCATGGTCGCCATCTCCATGACACCCACCGCGGGCCAAGCCATCTTCCAATTCATACTCAGAATTCTGGGTACCGCTGTAGCCATGGTAATAGCCTGGTTAATCTGGTACATACCAGGCCAAAAGACGCCCGGTATACTCGTGTTCCTTTGGTTCTTCGTCGCAATTGGGTTTTACATTCCTCTCAAGCGTATGGACTTGGTCATTGTTGGCATCATCAGTGTTATTACGATAACCATGATTATCGGGTACGAACTTCAAGTTCGCAAGATTGGCGAGCAGGCAGCTACGGCAACTACTGGACAACCCGCATATGCAATTTACATATTGGGTCCGTATCGTCTTGCTACTGTTGTTGGTGGCCTGGCGGTAGCATTCTTCTGGACAGTATTCCCGTATCCCATTACCGAACACTCCGCTCTCCGGCAAAAACTAGGTGGTGCGTTGTATCTCTCTGCGAATTTGTACTCGATCATGCACGAGCAGGTCATGGGTCGCATTCGCGGCGAGCTTGGCGGCGACGAAGAATGCGACAAAGACAGCCCGGGCTATCAGCTGGTCAAAGCCCGCAACAAGGTCTTTGCGAAGCAGATGCTCACCCTCCAGGGTCTGAAAATGCATGCTGGGTTCGTCAAATGGGAGTTCCCACTCGGAGGAAAATTCCCGCGAGAGGAGTACGAAAAGATCATTGGTTATGTGGAGAAGTAAGTAACACTCCTTTCCAACACCAAGGCACAAAAGCTAGTGAAACTAGACAAGGGAAAACGTAAACGCTAACGCGGCTCCAGCATCGTCAACTACACCGCCCTTCTCGGGTATTCCTCTCAAGCCTTCACCCACCCTTCATTGAACCACCAATCCGCCGATCCAAACTCGCCCTCATCCGAAAATAACAAAGACAATAACGACAACCAACACACAGCCCAATGGTTCAACGACTTCCGCCGCGTAATCAGCGACGCAAAAGTAACCTCACATGAAGTGACCTCCCTACTCGCCATGCTCTCCTCATCCATCACAAACGCCCAACCACTCCCGCCATACATGCACTCGCCGCCGGGTGCGCAACTCAGCCGGAAGCTCGAGATGGTGGACCCGGAGATTCTGAGCCTGAAACACATTTCCGAGCCGGGTTATGCGGCGTTTGCGGTTATGAGCATCAGTACGAGGTGTATACACATGGATGTTGAGCGGCTGCTCAAAGCGGTCAAGGGGCTGGTGGGCGAATTAGACTTTTCATTCCATGTGGTTAGTACGAGGGAGAACGGGGTGGTAGGGTCCGATGAGACGCTTGTTAAGAGGAGTATTTCGAGGAAGATGGACTGAGGTGGAGAATGGCGGCTTCTAGTGTATTCAGTTTATTGTCGGTCTTGCTTATACGTCTTGCTAGATTTTTGTGATCTGTTGTAAAGTTCTGTTAGATGTTGTAGCGCAGCGCGAAGTTAATAAAAGGATAGTAGGCTTTCGACCCGCGATCAGTGGGATAAGTAGTTCAATCGATCTAGCGAGACCCTCTCGGTGAGTTGTTGTCTAAAGAAGCTACCTCCTCGCACTGAGTAGTGCTCGGGGGTTTATCCAGCCTAAAGGGACCACGTGGCATCTACTACACCACAATAGAGACGGTTTTGGTGACAGACAAGTGGGCTTCAGTCTAAATGTTGGAGATGAGAAACATAGTTGGGCTACCTTACTAATCCGGCATGACGTGTGAGGGGAATCCCTATAGCTATGTCAGACGCAACATTCACCCAAGTAATGCATCACACGCTAAAAACATCTCAATCGGAAATTATTCCGAGCTACGGAAAGGAATTCACCACAACACCCACCTACTATTATTCTCTTTCTTTAACCTGGCAGCAACACCGGAGTATTGGACCTGATCGCCACCCAATCCAGCTCAACTCAACCCAAGCATCAAGCACCTTAGCCCACAAAAACAGCACACACATCCTCATCCCCCATCTCGCCCCCGTGCTCACTAACAAGTACCCACGGCCTTAGCCGAGCCCACGGGCAGATACGCCCCAAACGTATCACACTTGCCCGTAACCTTGCTGTACAACTTTTTGTTGCCCCCGGAACAAGTGCGGTCTTGGTATACCTCCACTGTTTACACGCGGGCTTGTTAGCAAAACCTCTCATCACACTTCCTCCACCCTTGACCACGCAGGTCCCACGCAGATCAAACAAGATTTAAAATTAAAAGACTTACAACTACATCCTTTCGGCAATTTTGCCAGATTCGCAGGGTCAATCTTGAAGGAATTCGTGTTGGAGTCGAAGATGGGGGACGGACTGAAACAGGTTCCGTCGGCGGGGATGTAGGCTGTGGTTGTGTAGATGGATTGGGCGCACGTGGGGCCGCTATAGATTGTCATGGGGATGGCGTCGAGGCCTCTGCTTAGCTGGGGGGAGGTTGGGATGGCGGATGAATAGGCGGGGGTGGAGGTGAGGAGGATGGTGAGGAGGACTGAGGCGGCGGCGGTGGTGATGGGGAAATACATTGTTGTTGGCTTATGGGAGATCAAATGGGTAAGTGAGGTTTTGTGAAAGGGTTTTGTAGTTGATGGGACGGAATGTGTCGTGGGAAAGTGGAGGTATTTATGTTTGAGTGGAACGCATCGTAAGGAAGACTTTTGAGCCCGCGTGTTCTGTCTTTTGCTACGGTATGAGCTGGGCTTCCATCGTGAATCGACCTGTTCCTCATTCTCCCGTCATTATAGTCTTAGCAGCTTGCATTCTAGACGGAATGCGAGAGAGGCTGAAGTTTTCAAGACCGAGTTGTGTGGTATGAGGGCTGATGATTGGATTACTGTTGTCGGTCATCTGGCCAAGAGTATATGTGGCTTAAACTACGGCTAGCTACCGGGAGGCTTTTGGCAAAGGACCGCGTACAGCTGTTCCGTTGTCATGCGTTTTGGTCCACAGATGTAGGTGGGAATCTAGCGGGCACATCCGAGAAGTTTTTGTTGGGTGTCCTGGTAGGTGGGTATGGAACAGCGAAGTCATGACCGTTTCATAGATGGGGTTTGTCGTGTACCTGTTCATGTACAGTGAGGAATGTTATCCTCTATTGGTGCTGTTATTATGCGCTTCCTCCGAGGGACATAATCTGCCTCAAAGATAGATGGAAGGCACGTCTACTATTACGAAAATATTACTGGAAACATAAGCTCCCCGGATCTCAGCTGACTCAGATATTCGGCATCATCTGCTAAGCTACTTGGGCCGAGTGAACCGAATCTTACGTGTAAACAACATTCGTTTGCATTGAACACGTTGCTTAGTGTATGGGTGGTCGCACATTAGCATGCAGAAAAATGGATCTGTCCAATAGAGATAGAACACGTTCATCATCTGCGCGATTCTTCTTCGTCTTGTCGCGTCTGGTGGTTTGCACACAAAACCAGGTGCAAAAGTACAAGTAAATACTGTGTGTATTCGCAGAGACCGAAAAAGAAGTCGCGTATTTCAAAGGCGAGAACGTTTACGACCATGTCCTCAAGCAACGATTTTACTCCAAATTCTATTCGCAAGTGGCTACATAGCATCCCACTCAACACGGGAGACTCACAAATGTGTACCGTAGGCGATGCTTACCCAGCATTCTTAATATTCAAGGACCATGACAGAGCCACGTTTTCAACTGATAGCTGCCCCTTCATCGTGCTACGAAGGCGTTTGACGTAATATCGGGATATGTTTCCTAATGGGGTACCGGATCACCGACTCTAGTGGAAGACCATGCAAAGGTGGACGTTCCGTGCCGCTGGCTTGCAGCCAGTCTAGGCTCTTCGATAGGATTAATCTGCATCGGAAGCACTAGGCTCCAAATGGCCGACCTGAATGAAAGCGAGGTGTGCACGGAGAAAGATAATGACCTTTGTGGGGTAAGAATGCCGTTTCATAGCGGTTCTAGACCCACCCGCCTTGTTCTGAGAGAGCAAGATTAACACATCCTAGATAGTGACCGTAATAAGCTTGACAGAGCACCAATGCGCTTCTTGCGTTGTCGAGGAAGGGTCGGAGGAGTCCATAGCCTGTCTTCTAGATCCATCTTCTGCAGGCTGTGAAAAGGCATCATCGAAGTATTGTTGCGCAGCCTAAATTTTGCAGATCTTACCTGACTAGCAGGTCAAATCCTACAGGCAGGGCAAACTTCGTTTTCGCATTCACTCGCATCAGGGCCGCCGAACCGAGCTCTCCCCCGTTGGAGACAGGCGCGCGTTGCTTGTTAGTACAGGTACGGTCTGAAATAGCCACATATGTTTATTTCCATCAGTCCGTAGTACTCGTGCACATTCCTGAGGTCAATGCTTACAAGGGCTAGGAACTTCCAACTAGATCCCCCACGCTAGCTTCACCTCAGATGTAATCTTAGCCTCTTCAATGTCTATACTTTCCAAATTCATCCTCTACTCCAGGCTTTGTTGGAATCGTGGTTTCTAAATACGTGGCCAATTGGAGCATCGCTTGCACTGCGTACAAGCTTCGTTGGCAGCAGCTGTGGTACGGATACAGGTTTTGGCGCATACAGGTCTTCGGTAGACCTCTACACGGGAAGACATGATAAACATATGGGTTTTTAGCGTACGCAGGTATTTTGACAACCTCGAAACGGACAAGAAGGCTGACTAGGTAGTAGGCACGAGGCTGCCACAACGTTCGACGGGCAAACGCCCTGTGCACGTCTTCTCCACCTCATAGATATAGTGTCCGAGAAACTATTTCACGGGTGTTTCTTGTTCGTATGACACTCGAGTGTAGAACTCAGCCATGCCGCAAAAACTGCAACTGCTGAAATAAGAACTATCAAACCGGCACCGAGTTTGTATCACATCGACCCACATCCCCGACCACTGTGTCAGTTTACATTAGGGGCATTCGGGCCCAGCTGCTTCGTCCGTGCTATAACACGGGTAAAGCAACGGCGAATGCCCCAAGTTGCGGCTCGTGTGCGTTTATATCACTATGTCCCGTGCGCCTAGTTCTAATTGGCCTGTCGTCATACCTGATGAAAAGGAAACACGTAATTGATACTGCGCCTTACTGAGTTTCGTTGCGCTGCCTGTTCTCGTTTCTTTGGGGGTTTCCATCCCTTCCAAGACATGATCGCTGTATATCGAGTTCTTGTGGCCTAGCTTCTAAGCTTCCAGCCTTGATTCTCATTTAGAGTCGCCGCTATTACATACATCACAATTGAGAGTTGTAATCCGTTGCCTCACAAAGATTCAAACTTTATATCACAGACCATGACGAAAACATGCAGTCTTCGCCAGTTACTATTTTGTTCTTTTGGCATATACTGCCTTCTTATGGTATGCATAGCAGAGGCCCTTCTTCGATACCGTGTTCAAAGTGGCGATTCCAGATCGTTTTTAGGAATGTTGAACCCCGATCAGAACACTACAGTCACCGTACCGGAATCAGTGATCTCAGTGCTACGAAACACTCATCACAAACCAAAGGCTTACCACCCACTGTTGGCAGCACCCGGCTCAAATTATGGACTCTCTCATACAGAGTGCCGTAGTGAATTCCCCAGTCTTTTTGATGAGCTGGATCGCTCAGTCGCGCTATAAAAAGATCTAGGGAATGCCAGCCTTGCGGATATCGATGTGGCCTGGAGGCCAGTTGGGTCAGTCCGGGTTATGATATACAACCACAAGGTACTCTACCACCCATCTTCTTGATTAACTAGCAAGAAACTAAAAGTAGCACTACTGTTTCCAGCTCTACATCATCGAATCGAATTTCGACGGAAAGGGCTACCAAAGACCCCGCCTTCTTGCCACTCTTTATCAATTCAATAGAGCGATAGCCTCTTCACCGTCACCCCTCCCTTCAATAGAGTTCTCCTTCAACGTGAACGACATAGCATACGAATCTCAATCTCACCATACTCTCTGGGCATTCTCAAGACACGTGTCTCTCGATCAGGAGATGTGGGTGATGCCAGACTTCGGCTACTGGTCGTGGCCACTTGATCTGGTTGGCCAATATGAGCAGATATGCAGTGAGATGCGAGAAAATGAAGTAAAATGGGAGAAGGAGGTACCAAAGGCACTTTGACGTGGAGCTGTCAAAACCAACAAGGAAGTGAGAGGTGCCTTAATGGAAGTTACAAGGGGGAAACCATGGGCAGATGTGAATCAAGTAACCTGGAAAAGCAGGTTGGAAGTGACAGAGGGGAGTGCTGCATTGCCAATTGTTGACCACTGCAATTACCAATTTCTCATACACACTCAAGGTAAGATAGACGTTCCCAGTCAGACACGATCAACAAAACTAACCATTACGATGATTTTTCAGGACGCAGCTACTCTGGCCGTGGCAAATACCTTCTCAACTGCGCTTCTGTGATGATAACACATAAAGCCGAATGAGTTGAACCCCATTCTCACCTCTACGTCACCTCCGGACCGGACCAAAACGTCGTAGAGGTAAACCATGATTTCTCCGACCTCGAAGCAAAGATACAATACTTATTGCGAAACCCAGAGCGTGCCAAGGTTATTGTGAAGAATAGTATAGCAACCTTTCGGGATAGATATCTTACGCCTGTTGCGGAATTATGTTATTGGAGGGAGCTCTTCCTCTGATGAGCAGATGTGAGCTTTCAGCCAGACCCATGGGAACTCGATGAATCCGGGAATGGAAAGATCAAAGGAGCTGCCTTTGAGACATTTGTGTAAGTTAGATGGACCTATGTTCTGAACCAAAAGCGAGGCTAACTTAGTTCCCAGAATACAAGCACTTGACTTGGATGGATGTTCTTGGTGGAAGAAGATTACGCTCCGGTGTTGAGTACCGAATCAACACCTGGTCTAGGAGTTGTTGCACATACAGAAACCTCATGCTGTGCATCGAGTTAGTCTGTTTTATAATACTTTACCAGGACTGTTTACGTCCTTGGATCTCTTCTGTACTTACGTCTGAGTTGTCAACGTCTAAACAGGTTTGCAAGTTGCCGTAACGTAGTTTACAAGCGAGCGGGCCATACAAGCGGGCGGGCCACCCCACCAA